>WWET01002774.1:206215-223548 GCA_011038615.1 Limnodynastes dumerilii | reverse complement strand
TACAGTATGGGCGTGCTAAGCCCAGTACGACCAACGTATCGGTGCGAAAATTCACACGTACGCTGGAAAAACTTAGGGTAGGGTTCAGCCACCGTAAGTAGGTACAATCAATAGGAGTGTCATGGGCGTGAAAGTTTATACGCCCGGGCGATCATACACTCGTAGGTCTGGATCAGGCCCTTGGTGAGGAATTGGACATTCACAATACTTGTTAACTTTTTTAACCTTTCAAATACAGTATCCTATAATTGTATGATCGGCCCGATAATCGCTCTAGTGTCTGGCCAGCTTTACTAGCAAACTCTGGATCAGTCCCATAATATGCCATCATAAAGATATAATACAGACAGCTCACAGTGCTCCAACAAAACATGAGATTATACAACTGAAAAGTGTCTCAATGTCTAAAACAATGCTTTATATACAAATCAATCTCTTTAATTTCAAGGTGTAGAAACTAAGTCTAGAGGAGTGTTACTCTCGTATATTATTTATTTTTAGGACTTCTCTTGAATTGTTCTTCAAAAACCATTTACTAAGATTTACTAAGCTGCGTGAAAAGTGGAGATGTTGCTCCTAGCAACCAATCAGATTCTAGCTCTCACGTTCCTATTATATGGGCAACACCTCCACTTCTCCTTTCTGGCAGCTTAGTAAATCTGGCCCTTGGCGTTATACTTAATTCCCATTTCAGACTATTCTTTATTTGAAAGAAATAAACTTAAAAATGTTGACACAAAATGTAAAAGGCACCATGGGCCTGATCCAAAGACAGCCAATTTATGTATGCGCCATGCGTAAGTCTGGCTGTGGGAACGCATTGCGTATGCGCGCAGCAGATGTTACTCATCATAACTCTGATTGTACATAACTCCATACCATAGGGCAACGCATCCCTATGCAAGCCGAATATACGCATCGTAGGTGGAGGGAGGCATTTAAATTGTACAGTGTGGGCTGGGTTAGGCACTTATATATGACAAGGCATGAAGTATGCAGAGATACGCAAAGAAAAGTTAAGGCAGAGTTGTGAGCACGTAAATCAGCTAAGTTATATACGTGACAGGGGATTGCCAGGGGGAGTGCATTAGTCTCTGTAGTGAGTAACTTAGGCACGAATGTTTACGTCAAACTGTCTTAAGTCTGGATCAGGCCCCATGGGCATAAGATAAACTATGTGCTTCTAGCTTGTCAGAGCTTTTGGGTTAGCAGGTTCAGCTTCAACTTTAGTCCCTTTAGCTCCCAGCTGAGCCATATATGCACACAGTAGCTACACCCTATGGTCCGGATTCACAGTTACGTAGTTTTCGCCTTCCGGACGTTGTTTTAAGAATTGAGCTACTACGCATGCGCAATAGCTTATTTACACTATCGACGTATCATTTCTGTACGTAGATTGCGGTCTTTAAGCAATTCTTAAAGCAACGTATGAAAGATGAGAACTGCGTAACTGTGAATCCGGACCTATATCTATATCATGCTCCTGTCTGCCTTGTGTACTGTACTGCACATTATTCATATAAAACACATATAAATACATGATATTTTTCTATAATTCCCAGATCACAGGAGGGTGGATGGTGCGGAAGAGCATGCCGAGCCCTGCAAACATATCCCATATCCCACTAACACCATATGATGTCAGAGCTGCCACCCTGACTCCATGTCAGCTGCTTAGATACCTATAAGCATAAAAGAACTATGAACTTAAATACAAAATGGCTGACTCAGAGCTGAGTGTACGTCTGTTGATGTGACATGTTTTAGCGGACTACTTGCACCCTCAATACAGAGCAGGCACAGTGCCAGATGCACGTGGCTGGACTGCCTGTACGTCAGACTGCTGTTCCTCCCATGCACTGAATAGCAACCCAGGCCGTTCCAGCATTAGAAACTGCAATAGAGCGACTGCAAATCATGGAAGTATGGGAGCTCACATTCTAGGTCTGTGCACTGTCAAGGGAGTGCTGTTACATTACACCTACAACTGCTTTATGTGCATTGATTTACAGCTGTCCAGTGTAAGTACTAATAGTGACAATACTAATGACCAGGAAACGCTTACACACACTCTGAAGCTGAATGGGCTTTATAAACAGATGTACGCGGCTATTAATTGGTCTACAACTGAATTTACTCTTGAGTGAAAATTGTGCCTACATAATGCAAAACTCTGAATCAGCCCCAAAAAGCCCTTTCTTGTGATAGAGCTGCTACTACAGGCATCTTTCATAGGTGAGAGATGTATTGCACTGCAGAGCGACGGGGGCCAGCAGACCTGGAATTAGGCAAGCATCTCTGTGTGTTAATGTCTTTCAGTACCTTGGAAACCCAGTCATCCAGCTAAATGGAAGGCAGCAGGGAGGGAATGGGGGATACAAATGGGAGTCATTGAGAAGAGATTGTTTGCTTCTGTAAAGGCGAAATGTGCAACCGCAAAAAGCACCACGTGGAACAAAGCAGAGAGACGGACGTGGGTGATAATGAAGCCAGATATTGCTGCAGCCAATGCTAACTACATATGACAATATAATTCAATTCTATATTGAATTTATATCGATATGACAACTAGAGGAGTTCATGATGGCAACAAATAAATACAAAATATGATTTATAATGATATGCAAATGTTACTAATAAACCAAAAAAATTTCATTTTATTCACAGAAGTGGATGCAACTGGGGTTATTAAGACTAGAATGTAAGTTACAGCACTAATGTTACAGTAAGGACGTGTTATCAAAAATAAGCCTGAGCCACACCTGAAAGCTTGTGTAACTATGCACAATACCAGCACGAATATATGCACCAGCTACACGGCAAGTCTAGGTCCAGGAACATGCTGAGGGCCAAGATATCATAGCTATATGACACCATTGGAGTAGTCTTTAACGCATCCCTACAGGTATGGAAATATTGCTTGTACTTTGTGCTGAAAGCTAAGTCAATCTGGGAGTGCATGTAGCTTGTCCCTGATGCTTTGACATTAAACATTATCTAAAATAATGTCATTACTTTGTAAATCTGCCCATTTAATACAACATATTAATTTTGATCAAAAAATGTTTAACATGTTCTCTGTATATACCCATCAGAGTTTAAAGAACTGATATCCTGTGAGTCTCTTCTCTCCGGCTGTACATAACCAGGGAGAAAGTACTTGTCATTGTTGTCAAAACTATGAGAATTGGACAATGATCTTCCTAATATAAACTATATGGATATTAGGAGTCCCCCAGAATTACCATTATAATAGCTATTAGAATGTACAATAGCAAATGTATTAACACTGACATTTTGTAATGAAAAAGGAAACATCACTGATAATCAAATATCAGTTGTATATCTATACACTATACAACTTTACCGTGATTGTAATGTTATCACATGGAGCAATGAATGGAGCACCAACCAGGATCCAACCCCAGATCATCACCGTGACCACTCCCATTACTTGCACCAAGACCCGATGGGTGGACCCTACTTTTAAACTTCTGATCTGACTTACAATGAGGACAGATCTAGCACACCCTTATAGTATATTTAAATAATAAACCCTTCCTAATTGTGACCGCAATCTCCCCTGCTGTGGGAATCTCCTAAAAAACAAATCCATTGCACATATCAAAAAATGGCTTAGTTGCTCGTAGTGTGTGCATGCGCAGAACACAAGAGCCGGCATTTGGGCCTGATTGCCCTTTGATTTGAACAGACATTGTGACATTGTTGATCAAATCAAACGATCATTTGCCTCTTCTATTCTACACTGTATACACTGACAAGATGCTGCTGAAAGCAATCAGTTATTGTTATCCCATATTTATATATCTAGAAGTACAGTAGAGAGAGCGGCACTCACATGCAAACAGACAATATATATTAGTATACACATAGCCTCTTAAGGGGTTATATGTACACTAATATATATTGTCTGTTTGCTTCACTTTATTCATGTATGACCCTGATAAAAGAGAGGTTCACTTTCTGAACATTGGATATAAAAGGAATTAAATTTAATGAATATAACTGACTATATGAATAGAAATATTAGGTAAGCTATGTACAATATTTAACTTTATTCTAATATTCTAAGCAACATCTATATTTTGTGTGTTTGCAATGCTGATAAAATAGTCTATATTCTACTTCTATTTTTTATTCAACAGCCACAGTGATGCTATAGGGGGCAATGAAATTAGCCATGAAACACAAAGTTTGTGCATACAGTATTGTTTTATAATGCAAGGAACAAAATTGTATGTCCCCTCCATGATTAAACCACGCTGCAGGCTGTACTGTTCTTAGCACTGATGAGCTGGGGCCCCACTCTCTCTGCTTCAGATACAGAGCCTTGGCTCATTACAGGACATCATTAGGGTGTCACCGCTTTGTATCTGAAGCTGCCAGGAAATAGTAGTGGCTGGTGTGAGGCAATCGTGGTGAGTCAACATTATATAGTGGTTGAGAGATTGTGAATGTGGGTAGGGGGGAAGTATGCTCTTGCCCTGGGCCCCTCACATGCTAAAAGAAGCCCTATGCGGGCACACAGCTACTCTTACCTTTATAAGTGAAGGACTTTGACAATGACAGGATGAAAAACTTCACAGCGACAAAACATATTACTTAGCTCTAGTCTACACACATGATTTATCCAGACACATACAGTATTTCCCTATTAACTAAATGTTAAAGTGGACAGTGAAGAGTTTGGATTGGAGCTACAGTATGTAGCATACATTACATGTATTAGAATGACTATATCAACAGTGATTTGCAATACAGAGATTTGATAGACAGCATGAAATAGTGAAGGGTGTCTGTAAGTGGAAGGATCACAAATGGCTCAACGCCAACAAAGCAGTCCATAAACATTTTCCCTGCTAGAAGGATCATTCGGGATTATTGTTAAGTTCGGTCTAGATGATTATAGCTCTGTTAAACTCATAGGGTCAGATTTACTAAGCTGCGGGAAAGGAAAAGGGGAGATGTTGCAAATAGCAACCAATCAGATTCTAGCTGACATTTTCAAGTATGTAATAGGAAAGTAAGAGCTGGAATCTGATTGGTTGCTATAGGCAACATCTCAACTTTTCCTTTCCCGCAGCTTAGTAAATCTGGCCTATACTGTGTGTGCGCTATGCAATATCCCTGGGGGCTGGAGCATTATGTCAATCCCTGTGGATATTGCAGAGTGTGCAGCCCGCTAAAATGAATACAACATTCTGTGGAAAATATTCAGCTGTCCAATCCTTACTTCAGCTTATAACCACAACCTGATACATGAAACCAACAAGGCAAAGCCTGATATACGGATAATGCACTGACGATGGCTGTGTCTGCAGGGCAGATAGAGGGTTTTCTCCACTAAATGAGACAGGATAAAAAGTGTAGGTCTAAGGCATATTATTGGCCAATGTAAGCAATACCTTCAAACACCCTCAGGCCAAACATATATAAACTTATAATTCAATCCTAATGGCCCATCACTATAATGAATCATTTAAATTAAGATCAATATTCCAGAAACCAAAATGGAAGATTTTAAATGAATGTGTACCTATAATAGAAGTACATCGGGTGGGTTATACTGTTCTCACCATACATGCTTTCAAAGCATCCGCCAACCCACAGACCAAGGACTGTGAAAGGGATGTGCACCATGGAAGGAGCTAGACACACAGCTTATCAGCGCACACAGGCAGAAGCATTGCTGGTCAGCGCTATATGCAGTTTGCAAATGAACCTTAATAAAGCAGCTATCGTGAAGAATAATACAGATAAATGAATAAAGCTAATTAAAACAACATGATTGAGGCTGCCTGGGATTTGGGAAATATCATTGGTAAGCCAGTGTTGGGTGCAGGCACACTCTACATACCTGTTTGTGAACCTTTGTAAGTTGCTCCAAGTTATTCTCAAGAAAGGAAATCTTCTGTTTCTGGGAATGAATCCCCCCACTGTCCTCAGGTTCCATCTCAGCACTCTATAACCAGAAAAACAGCTTCATCATGAAAACAAAATGACATTACACAGGATGCACTATGGGTTAATCTACATCAAAGCAGCTCATTTGTAAAGGAACCTCTCTTTTCTCTCCTTTATAACATATGCCTTCTTATTGGTCGACTTATCGCAGGCCAATATCAAATCATTTTCTATGGCACATTCCCATCAGGATTTTCTCCTTATCCCCAATGGCGTAACTACTGTAGAGAAGGGGGTCCATGTTAGTCGTTCACCTTGCACCCACAAAACTATTAAGCTGCTAGCTGCTGGGAATGTATTTATAGACAGCATTCAGGCCATAACTCCCCCCCTCAATCTAGACTCGGGCCCCCTTCCTATAGGGCCCAAGTCAGACTACTTCTGGCCCTGCCTATCTCATTTCTTACTGAAAGATTTAAAATGAAACACTATGAAGAGTCACACTACTTACTTTCTTGACTCGAGATGTGACGTCTTGAACAAAAAGCTTCCGAAGGTTGTGGAGGGTCTGAAGTTCACGGGCCTAAAATAAATAAATAAATAGATGTAAAGATCCAATAAATCAAAATTGTACTTCCTGCCAACAACAAACGTGATGATAGGTTGTCTACTTACCACAGTCTCCTCGAGCCCTTTAAGATCCTGCTTGGACTGCTCGTGTTTCTCGTATAGAAATCTATATAAGTAGAGTAAAGAAAACATTTTACAAGAAATATGTTTAACATATTAATTTATTTGTTTATCTTAATAATTTTCAGTTGCATACTAAATGTTTTATATAGAACTAGTGTGTCCTATTTGAGTAAACGATTTATATATTATAATTATGTTGTTTTATTTATATCTATTTTTAATAATGATAAGAGTTTTCATGTGATTGAACCAATGCTATGTATGACCTTAATACAAACCTGACGTCCAATAATCATCCTGTAAAACTATAATAACATTGTTACTGACATGTCTATAGATGTAGATTATCCTGATCAGCCTGAGACTCTGGTCATTTTCAGGATACAATAATAGGAATAATTAATGGTAGTTTGGTCACCTATAAGTCAAACAGCAATATCTCACCATGGGCCAGATTTACTAAGCTGCAGGTTTGGAAAAGTGGAGATGTTGCTCATAGCAACCAATCAGATTCAAGCTGATATTTTCTAGTATGTAATAGAAAAGTGAGAGCTAGAATCTGATTGGTTGCTATGGGCAACATCTCTACTTTTCAAAACCCGCAGCTTAGTAAATATGGCCCCATGTATGACTGCTGTAGACTATCTGCATGTGAAGTGGACATTTCAGCCAGCATCTGTGAACTCCATGTAGAAAGAGCACTTTCTCTTTAGAAAAATAGAACTTGTCAAACATGTCCCATTGTTGTGTTATTAACAGGAGTGTGTTCAGTCATTAGCACAAGTATTTTAAATTCTTGATATCTCAACGTAATTACTGTGACCAAAAAGCTAATAAAGAATTATTACCACGGTAATATTAAATTTGGAAACACACTTCTGTTTTTCCAATTAAGCTGAATATAGAACTAGTTGTTGCTATTTCCAGCAATAAAAAAGTCCTTGTGTTGATTCATGTGTGTAAACTTTTCCATGGCAGGATATTAGTAATGTCTGCTGAATGGATAAAGACCATCATATAATTTTGGTGAAATGTACAGGATGACCACTAGGTGGTGCTATGTGATACCATAAAGCCGCTGTCAAAATAAGTGTTAGAAAAGTACATAGCACCATAAACACTTTGCTGAATTGCAACCAAAGACTTGTGTGTCTAAGCAAATGAAGGACACATGGAGGGTCCTCTCACCAGACAAAGAATTGCACATTTCTGTTAACAACAGCGAGCCTCTTAAACAAGTGCCATAAGCTATAATAAAACAAATCTGACATTTATAGAGAAAGAACCATGTTTCATATTTCAGGGGGAGTCAAATGAATGTTTTTCTTTGCATGCAGGGAAAATATTTTTCTTTTGCTTATTGCACACAGATAATGGGCCAGATCCAGACTTAAGTAAGTGCTTGAAATTAGTTACTCATGGGCTAAACCATGTTGATTGCAGGGGGAGTCAAGTTAATTGTATTATGTGCATGCATGGATATATCTTTGAATTGCTTACTGCACACAGATACTGACCAGCTTTACTATCACACGGTTATTTAGACTTGGGATAGGAAACATCACCTCTCAACTCTAATACTGGGCTCTATTTACTAACTTCATTTTCAGGTGATAATGCCTGTTTTAACACTAAAACGTTCATTATCACCTGAAAATGAAATACTTACCATTTACTATGATGCATTCACCATGGAAATCTGCTGTTTCCATGGCGATGCATACACACTTCCTACAGCTTCGGCGGCCCATTGATCTTAACGGGTGCCGACACTGTATTAAAATTTTCTATCCCTCGGTGCCGAAATTTTCATTCGGCACCGAAGGTAGAAATAACGCCATCTCAGGACGGCATTAGTGGCTTCATGCCAGCAATCTCCCCATATTCCCCCCTTTTCCTCCCCCTAATAGCTGTTATTATGGGGAGAAAAAGGGGGAGACCGCTGGTATGAAGGAGGATGCGGTCATGTAAAAAATTATTAAAAAAAATAAAGTAAAACATTAAAAACATTTATAATAGTTAAAAAAAAAAGACAAAACTCACCTGTCCGGCAGACGCGTCCGACTTAGAAGCTTCCGGCCCGATATAAAGACCCTGCGCATGCGCAGTAGTTTTTCATATTTGGGCTGAAAATTTTCTAAGTGCGGCTGTGAAGTCTCATTCGATATGAAGTGCCTGCGATGCGGGCAGAGCACTTTGAGGGACCACGTTGGAGGGGTGAGTTTTTGTAAATCTTAAAGGGGAAGCTGCCAGGTTCGCCGCGAGCACAAGCGAGCCTGGAGCAGCATCGATCCCCTAGGGTAGAAAAAAATTCGTAAATAGAGCCCACTGTTTCCAACAGATGAAATATTACTCCCCTGCAATCAACATGGTTTAGCCCAGAAGTAACTAATTTCAAACACTTACTTAAGTCTGGTTCTAGCCCAATGACACTAACTGTTATTTAGACTTGGGATAGGAAACATCTCCTCTCAACTTTAATACTGTTTGCAACAGATGAAATTTGCCTCCTCTGCAATTAAGCTTAGTTTTGCCCAGGTGTAACTTTCCACCTGATTTCCTTTAATTTACAAAGGCTGGATCTGGTTCAGAGGTATTAATGGTTGTAGATTATTGGTTGTCACGTTACACTCTGGTCTTGAAGTGCTGTGTGCAGAATATAAACCGTTCTGTACATAAGTGCGTATGGCATAGAAATACATGCTTTATGACCTGAGGGAGCTGTAATAAATGCCATGGTTGTTATCCATTATTGGGTACACTCACGTCAGCTCCTGCAGCTTGTGGCTCTTCTCGTGTTCCTCACTCTTCAGTTTCTCATAGTCGGCTCTTAGCTTCTCCAACTCCAGCTGCAGCTTCTGGTTCAGACTGTAGAAAGCATCAACACAAAGTACATTTTCACATCCGTAATTCAGGACTAGACAAAATACTTCATATATTAGGGTGTAGTTTGTGACAGACCATCGTGCAGCAATTGAATGGCCGTTTTGGACAGTGGCTCATCGTGCAGCAATTGAATGGCCGTTTTGGACAGTGGCTTTGCTGCAGCTCCTGAAGTTGCGAAGAGTGATCCACCAACAGGTAAGCACTTCCATCCCAGCCCTACCCTTACC
Organism: Limnodynastes dumerilii; assembly: GCA_011038615.1. Classification (NCBI taxonomy): domain Eukaryota; kingdom Metazoa; phylum Chordata; class Amphibia; order Anura; family Limnodynastidae; genus Limnodynastes; species Limnodynastes dumerilii. The sequence continues at coordinate 213,817 of WWET01002774.1, read as the reverse complement.
CTCCTCTAACATCTGTAATGCATTTCATCCTTTCCAGGCTACAGAGAAATTGCACTTCTGACAGCTTCCAGTAGTGTGCTCGGTTGTGCTCACAAGTGGCGTGAATTTCTATGTGTAGTATAGGCGAGCCGAAGCAATGCTGGCTGGTCCACGCCTCCGAAACCACCGCCATTTTACACTCACACAAGCTAAAAAACACTAGGTTGGGTATGAACATCGGATGTCAGTTTGGGCAAAGGGAGTGGTTGCTGTGGGATCCTGTCCTGTGTCCCTTATTATAATTCAACAGTGACATCAAACCAAGGACCATTAAAGATGTAGATATGTGATAATTATAAAAGCAGACAATAAAACTAAATAATAATAATAACAATAAAACTAGAGTTGGATTTCCCATTAGGCATGTGCCTGGAGATGCCATTTCCTGGGAATGGGGTTGGCCGGGTCTGGCCACATTGGGAACAAGAGAGACAACTGTCCTTCATCCTTAGTTCCAAAGGTTCCCTGTAAAAGCCTAGCGTGCTCCAGTCTCTATGATCTGTCTCCCACAAGGGCAGTGCATTATCATTAGAGTGGGGAGGGACAACCATTGATGGCCGAACCATCCATGAATTTATTAATAATAATAATAATAACTGGTTGTGATGCATTTTCGTTCTATAGAACATTTCAGCCTAAATCTGCACAAACTGCACCATGATCCATGGTCAATCCTATGCCTAAATCTGAGGGTAAATAACAGCTGTTCCTCCCTGATGGAGAACACGGTTACTTGTGTCTTACTCTTTCAACTCATCAATGATCTTCTGTTTCTCATTGATCTCGTCCCGGAGCCGGGCCAGCTGCTTGTGATGGGCCTCACGGTGGCTCTCCATCTGCATCTCCAGGACCTTATAATACAAATGGATATAGATGAAGGCACAATGGCAAGGTACACAACAAAGAGGGAATCATATGAAGTATGTCAGGTACATTATTCATTAAAGATGACTAATAATATACCAAAATGTAAAACTGAAAGGAGTGCTGACCGTTCCGAGTGTAGGTGTTCAATAATCAGACTCAACCCTCAGCAGTTCATGGGGGGGATAAGATTCATCAAAACACAATAGAGAAAAGAGAACAGAGAATACTTAAGGGGTTATTTTATTAAAGTCAATTAAAAATAAAATAGGAATATTATGCAACAAAATGAACAACCATATACAATCAATAAATAGAGAATGATTATCAATTATTATTGATCATTTATTTTCTATTCATTGATTGTATATGGTTGTTCATTTTATTGCATAATATTCATATTTGATTTTTAATTGACTTCAATAAAATAACCCCTTAAGCGTTTGCTATTCTCTTTTTTCTAATAATATTCCATATTTGTAATTAGCAACCAGCCGTGTAAATGAAATGTCAGGTGCCACTGGCAATGTGCAGAGGACAACCATGTCCACAGGATTTCTATAGCAGTCAAACATAGAGGGGCTGATCCAGAGAGGGGAGTAACTGCACTAAAAGGTGTAAATCGGCACCATGTTGCAATGAGAGGGGTGCAAAATCCTTTTCTAAAATTGCACGCAGAGAAAATACTGTCTGATTTTGCTCATTGCTCACAAATACTGAACAGCTTTATTTTAAAAACTTTAATTAGAGTTGAGCTACAAAACATCACCTTTTAACTCATTCTGTTTGCAAATTTTCAATTGAGCTTCCCCCGCAGTTCCACATGGTTTTGCCCAGGTGCAAAATTTGCTCCTTTTTTTTTCTGCTACTCTCAACTCTGGATCAGTCCAGCGAGTGATCTGGAGTCATTTTTATCTGGTGAGCACATACATAACGCCTCTGTGCTATGAGAAAGCTCTTCACTGGAAATATACGTTACACATCAGAGGGGACTGCCGGGAGCGAAGTGCCAGGCCCAGAGAAATAGAGAGAGAGAGGGCCCGCTGATACTTACCTCAGCTCTCCAGCAGCAGGTATCAGCGGTAGGAGACAGATGAGTCACTATCACCAGTCAGCTACCGCCAATATCTGCTGCTGGATAGCTGTACCAGACTGCACATCGGCCTGCTGTGAATCATTCCTGTGCTGCGGAACGGGTCTCAGGGCCCACAATTTCTGGCGGTAGCCCTGCACATGGGAACTACATTCAGGAAGCAGCAGGAGCGGATGTGGAGTTTGAACAATAATATATGTATTGAAAATAAAATATGTAATATCTAAGATGTATATAATGCAGATGTACACAGCCTACAGTGCAGTGTCCCTGACAATACATGTGATACAATTAACATCCATCGATTTAAAAAAAAATACAGTAAAATATAGCTTCAGAATTAAGCTGGAATACAGTAATAAAATCTGTTGAAAATGATGCTATAAAGAGCTGCTACTTAATAATCAGTAAGGCATTGGAAGGCTGTACATATCAGGATATTCATGGAGCAATTCTGACCTTCACCTCACGGGCTTCTTTCACATCCTGCTCTTTGTCCTTTGCTTCTACTTCTGTCATGTTTTCTGTCAAGTGAAAAAGACAGCACTGATTATACACCATGTACAGTCAGCTCAAGCCTTTCACATGAGTCACTTGATGTGACAGGCTAAAATGATTAAGTGCTTTATTCAAACACTGACATATTATCACACGGCAGCCATTTTGTGGGATATGCACACAATCATCTATTGGCCATAGGCCTAGCCAGCTTTTGACATTAAGGGGATAATATACAAACATAGGCATAAAAATGATACTAAGCGTTAAGGACATAGGACCGTGTTCACACTTACGAGTAAACGAAGTACGCACGTATTCGCAAAAATACGCACCTAAGTGGCAAGGCAACTCCCATTGATACACCCCTTGTACTTACAGACTTTAGCAGACTTCTGCCACCATAGGGCAACCTTAAAACTCTGTGCATATACTTGTGCTTAAGCACGTGCGTACATTCTTAACCGCGCCCTTAACAGGCCATTTAAATGTATAAGTATATCACTAAGCACGGATTTGAAGTCCGTGCTTAATGGATTTCCGTGCCGAAATCCTACGTAGCTTGCGTAATTAGTTACTACGCATGCGCAGTTTAACCGATCCTAAAAATGCGCACAGAAAAAGCAGCACTTTCTTAAGTGTGAATACGGTCCATAATCTCCATCTCAGGTGCAGAGCATCTTGTGTTCTCCATCCAGCTTCCTGTATCTCTCCAACCCCCTTCACTTATTGTTGTTAACCTCTTTCTACTTTACCCTACTCAGGCCCTGTGGTGCATTGGCTGACACTCATGACGGTCATACCAGCATTGCGCTGCTGAGAGCCTTTCTCTTAACAGCTAGAGTCAGGCCTCAGAGGCATCATGTAACGCTGCACAATGTTATTAACAGCGCTGGGCCAGCCAATGTGTGCTGGCTCCTTACATTCAGTAGTGCAGCTGTGGGGTGTGTGATAGAGGCACAACAGTCAGGGTATTACAGCAGGGGGAGTGCTTTCTCCCCCCTGAGCATTGCTGCCCACACCACTGATATTGGGCCATGAGAACAAATTAAAATGTCAAACAAATGTGGTGACTGACAACATGAGCAAAGGAAAAGGATGTCTGTTCAGTACCTTGAGCCTGCATCTTGGCTAGTTCCTCACTCAGTGTATCATAGGACTCTTCCAGCTGGCGTTTCTTCAGCTCAACACTGTGCATGTATTCTGTCAGAGACCTGATCTTAGCCTCATGCTGTGAAACAATGCAAAACATATCAGATATTAATCAGTATGGTGAAAAATGTAGGAATCTTCCATTGCTGTGATGTGTAGACCATTTTAATGTTATGTCATTCTCACACAGCTGGTTGTAAAACAATGCTGAGTTCCAGGTTGCCCAAGTCTGGATGAGAATTCTATTACCAGACTTGGATTGACAGCAGTATATTAAATCTGGAGGGTGGTTCTATTTCTTCAGAACATAAAGACACAACCGCATTCAATACACATATATGCATTGTGTACACATAAATGCTGCCCTGCACAACCACCTTAACTTAACTTCTTTTACATCCACAGACTATTGTGGACCATTGAACGCTGACATGTGAATGCAATGTCTTCAAGAACAGTTAAAGATTTCCTAACTACCAGCAGCCTCTTTCAGGCCATGCAACTGCCTGTGTGCTGTGCATTACAGCCACTACTGGGGAGTAGGTGAGAGACCAATGCACCTCCACATCACTGATCTGCTGCTTTGTTACACAATACTGATCCAATACACTTCTTGGGACAGATTTTCCAAGCTGTGGGATTGGAAAAGTGGAGATGTTGCCCATAGCAACCAATCAGATTTTTCCTGACATTCTCTAGTAAGTAAAAAGAAAGTGAGAGCTAGCATCTGATTGGTTGCTATGGGCAACATCTTCACTTTTCCAAACCTGCAGCTTAGTAAATCTGGCCCCGTAAGTAAAAGACTCACTGTATGAGCATACCCTCCCAAAAAATTTTATCCTATGAATGGGCGTGGCTTTAATCTGCTCTTATTTGCATGTATGATAAGGTGCAAAATGTCATTTTACACCTTATCATATAAGCTAAGGACTCACAGGAGAGGGTCTTGTCACTTTAGCAGAGCTGTAGGAGTCTGTCCCCACATCACAGCTATAGTGATCAGACGCTGCAGGACTGGAAGGTGAGTACAGGGGTGAGGGAACTGCTGGGTCAGAATCCTGTCTAGGAGCCCTTTTAGCCGGTACAGGCCATAAAAAAAAAACGGTACTGTGCCCGCTAAATTGGAGGGTATGTAGGTGTACTGATTGGTTTTGAATGCTCCAGGGCTGATTCAGATGTGTGAACTGTGCCAATGTGTTACCATGTGGCTAAGAACAGAATGTATATGTTTATAGAATGTTTACATAGTTTAAATATGTAATAGCGACATTTTGCATATGTCCATCCCTGGTGTAACTACTAATGACAATGATGATACTAATGATAATTTTGTTCTCACACACAGACATTTTGGACGATTTTTTTAAATAATATGAGTAGATGACTCCTAGGACAGAGAGACTGAGAGATGCAGCAGAATATGATAGAAAAATAATGAATATGAAAGAATGCAGCAACCATGATGTATGAAATGAGGGCAACAGCCTTTGTCTAATGTTTGATCTGACAATTCCCAATTCTTTTGAACTACAAAGCAACAACCCTTGAGGCTAGTGGACAAGAAGAAAGGCTGAATAGCAATTTAATTGATTAGATGTTATATATGCAGGGGACATTTAAAATACACTGGTAGTTATGAGATGTAAAATATAGATTTCTGTTTCATCTCCACAATACATCCTGCAATACTCATTAACGCACACTGCCTTGTGCTACTTGTCATACTGAAAGATATCATTAGTTGTGTGCAAAGTCGCTTTAAATTAAAAACAGCGACAGAGCAACATGTAGAAAATGATAGTAACAAAAAATGTCCACAAAAGGCTAAACTACCCAGGAGATGAGCATATTAATCATGTGACAATAAATGACTTGTCTCCTTATGGGATTGGGTAAGTGAACAGCTGATTGTGACAGGGGGGCATTCACAAAGTCAACATGGTAATAAAATACAATATACAGGATAAAGTAAGGCCCCTCATTAGTGTTAGAGTGGAGTGTACTCTCTGATGTCTCCTCCTCCACTGGGAGTGGCTATGACATCAGCCTAGGCTGAGTAACTGAGCATGTGCAGAAAGTTCCTGCCATTTAGCTCTATATATATATATATATAAGCGCTGTGCCGAGTTCCAGAACTCGGTGTGTGTGAGGGGAAAGTGTACAATCACTGGTAGACTGTGACCAGTGAGAAATCTGTCTATTACTACAGCATGTGCTGTGTATACCATATACACTGTGTATCCTGCTTCTATCAACTGCAGCAGTGTGTGCTGTATAATCCCTATGTGATCCTGTATCTTGTCATACTGTCTTACTGTCATACTGCTGGAGAGCCACTCACACTCACACACTCATTCTCACCCACACTCGATGTTACTGTCACATATACCAATAATGAGCACAGTAGTTATGTGAAGGTATGTAGTTTCAAATTTACATATAACATATTTTCCTTTACCAGAACTGGAAACATTATACATCACCAGTATACACAGCATGTAACTGCATACTGTACCTGAGATATTAGCAGCTGGCATGAGGACAGCTCTCGTCCAGTCACCTCCATCTTGCGGTGACATTCCACCTGCAGGTTCTCCAGCTGACGGCACCGTTTCACCACTGATTTCACCTCAGACTTTATCTTACTGATGTACAGACGTGCAACAGTAAACTCTTCCTCAATGGCCCCGCTGATCTCCACAGGCTAAGGAGAGAATCTTAGTCAGAGACTACTTTCCAAATAAAACCAAAACTAGAGGTAAAACTACTATGAGGATTGGAAAGGAGGACCCCAAATGTATAATTTAAGATGAGCCCACATTAGTCAAATATTTCATGTATGACAATTTATTATTACACACCTAACAGCTCTACCACTTTCTGACAGGACAGTTTCCTAATGTTTTTGAACTGATATGTTCCCTAATTCTCACCTAGGGGCTTCTATTCTGGACTCTTATGTTGGATTTTCATATTGTTTGTCTGATTACCAGCACCTGTTCAGCTGACTACTTATTCCAGCACCTGAATAAAGTGCTGGTCATTGTTGTGTATCCTGTGCTTCTTGTGTATGCAGCCCCATTTTACCCTGCTGGCTTGCTTTGAACTAGCCTGTTCAAGCTACTATCCTGCTTTATGTCAGGTGTGTCTTATTACCTTATGTGTTACTTACCTTAAGTGTTGCCATGAGTGTTACCCTGCCAGCTATTCTCTTACAGACCCTGAATCATTTCTATCCTGTCTGGATTTCATTTATTTATATGTACTACTCCTATTTTATTTGTTCTATTGAGCTTCATTCAAGACCCACCAGGCCAAACTAAGTGTATTTCCCATACAATCAATCATAACACTTTCAATTGAACAACACCAATTGGTGGGAAATGTCATGCAAGTCTGCAAAGCTCGTCCTGTCCTTGCATTAAAATGGGGAGATATGTACATACTGACCAAGACCCTCATAAAGCAGTATATAAAATAACAATGACTTGTAAATTATATGGGGAGAAAATGTTTAAAAGAAACTTATATGTGAGTATATCACTTAATGATCAGATAAGTGAAGCTTAAAAAATCCAATACAATAATAAAATTCTAAGACATATGCAAATTTTAGTCTGTTTGGACGATGTGAATGAATAAAACAAAAAAAATACATAGAACACACTCTAGGAAAAAGAATGACACAATGTAATAAGAATGTCAAATACTAACATTATGTGCTAAGGTGATATACAATCACATTTATTATTTTCAAAATCTCTTATCTACATTACATGATCATTCTTCACAGATAATACATATTTACTATAAAAATAATCATAAAAGGAAAACAAAAAGAAAAAACTCATCCAATGAATATTTAAACCACTAACACACTACAATTAATAGAGCACATTCCACAGTTTATAGTATATATAATATATAATATATGTATGTGTAAATATATATATATA
>WWET01002774.1:192249-206072 GCA_011038615.1 Limnodynastes dumerilii | reverse complement strand
AGATAGTCACTTACCAGTTTAAATTCTCCATTGCCAACTATGACACTGAACTCACTGAGGTCTTTCATCAGGCCATTGAGAACCTCTGCGATTCGCTTACGTTGATGTGTACTAAACTCCTGGAGGCGATGTAGATCATTTTCCAGAGACAAGAGAGTAGACTTAATAGAAAAGAATAAAAAAAAAATTTGTATGATACATTACACAGATATCACATTTTCAAATATAATAAGAAAAATAAGTAAAAACATATGTATTCAGTAATAGACACACGGCCAGGTTCAGAATTTGTGAAGTCGGCCCCTGATCGACACCCCCAGTACATGTTTGAAGATAAATTGGTCAGAATCTTGTCTATGAGACTTGTCCAGTGATACAAAACTCAAGGCCATAAATCTATGACAGATTTTTTTTATAGAATCAACTATTATATACCTGAAATTGCTTTGCTCCATCATGTCAACCCCAATTCCAATCTAACAGTAGATATGTTACAGGCCAGTGCTGAAAAACCCTTGCCCCCAACACTTTCCAAAATCATAAGTTATAGTTATATTTATTTATCCCTAATTTTTCCCCTTAACCCTAATTTTGCTGTTCTCCTTTGCCTTTTTTTTATAGTTGTTGTTTTTTTATATTGCTTTAAAAAAATAGTTTTGAAAAAACTATGTTATGAAAAATATAAATACGTCACACATAGCTTTGTATAATTTTATATTTATATAATAAATATATTTACTATAAAGGATCGTTATCTCTGAAATAGCACCCTCATGTGGTCATAATAGGGGACTGACGGCCTATGTGTACTTACAACTTTCTGAGACAACTCATCAGCAAGGATTTGGTTCTGGAGAGTTTTATCCTCAACTTCCTGGGACTTTTGATCATAGTTGACAGCCAGCTCTTCTAGAGCCTGCAGAACCTCCTTCACTTCTTCCTTGGCGCAGTCATTCTCAGACTGTAGACGGCTCAGTTCCATCTGCACCTTGTCATTGTCTCCTCGGGTGGATATCAAGAGCTGTTGTGGAAAAGCACAGCTTTACATTTATATATTGTTTGGCAATTAATATTCATTGTTTAAGAGCCTGTAAAAAAAGGTCTAAATTGATTTTTACCAGTTAATAGCTTTATATCCCAGAAAGGACGGGATATGTTTCCCAGGTTTAGTGAATGCTTCCACTATGCAGTCTACAATGTATTCACCCATTCTCCAATTTTTCACGTTTTATTTTACGCAGCTGATTGGGGCACCTGTGACCCTCTCTGCCTTGTTTAGTTATCAATCCCACTACTGTGCTAAGGATTTGGTTATATCAATGAACATGCAGTGTATAAAGTAGAGCTTTTCTACTCCATGATTACACAAAACTAAGAGACTTGAAGGCACAAATCAGCTTATAATAGGTGAGGAAATCCGACCTATGTTTAGTAGAGCAAAGAGCCTTTAAAGCTCCTAAGGAAAAGTTTCTTGTGGATGCAATAGGAAGATTTCTGTATATGGCAAATTTCCTCATCGTTAATATGTTTTGTACAAGTGACATAAACATGTAGATTCCTAATTTAGTATAAATAGAACTATTTCAGATTTTGCATTTAATGTTATTGTATATAATTAAATAGCATTTAAGATCACAACAAACCATTAAATCATTAAAAACACCAATTGTAAATATTTGGTCCTTTTTTCATATACTAATATCTGCATATTTTCAATGGACTATGAATCACCCATCCCTGCTAATCCCTTGTCTGGTCCTTCCCTTTACCCATTAGACTATGTAATAAACCCGCTGTGTTAATCTGTATGGCAATCTCTTTCGCTTAGTAAACATTACCTCTTCTTGATCCAGCATTTGCTGTTTGAGTTTTTCTACTAGTTGACTATGCTGGTTGATCTCATCATCCTATACAAGTAATAAGGAGAAATGGCTTTATCATATTACTTTATAAGAACAGATAAAATATTACCGGCCTTGCTCTTACAGACTAATAGCGCATACCTTGTCATCCAGCTGCTTATACATCTTACGAATCTCCTCCTCATACTTCCTCCTCTCCTCTTCTGAGATTCGGATCACAATGGAGGAGTTATCGTTGACTGGTGTCTCATCACAGGTATCCTGGGTAAGCTGCTCCCCATCATTCAACTGCTCTGTCTCAGGCACGTTCTCTCCTAAAGAAAATGTAGCATACAATGTTTTAGTGAGACATGAAATGTTTTGTGCCATAACATTATTCTATGCAAGACCCACAGAATCATTTATTGTTTTTTTGACCTTAAACAACTCACTGTGCATGAAAGATGTTTTGTTGCTATATGTAAAGCTGGGCACACACTAGAGAGATTATCACTCCTAGCGTGTGCTTGTTGATAAACAGGACGATTTTCCCCTGGGGAAAGGTCCCGATATCGGCACCACACACAGCAGAGGCTGGGGGGAGGGGGCGATAATCTCAGCAGGACAGCCTGCAGCTAGCCTATTGGCTAGTTGCAGTCTCTCTCTGATTGGCTAGGTCTCCTGTCAATTTTGACAGGAGACCCATGCAGCCAGCTTATTGGTTGGCTGCAAAAAAAATTATAAATGGGGAAAAACTATAGAGAGGTTCTGCAGTGCCGTGAAGAACCTCTCACACTGACGCCTCTGCGCTGTGTCTTCTCTCCCTCTGCTGGGTATACAGTACAGTCTGGCAGTCATTTTACACAGAGGTAGAGAGGGCACAGTGCTGAAGAATACTAGGCACCTCTAAAAATCACAGCTAGGGTCTGATTATCATTTGGGAATTCCGATCGATGAGATAATTGGACCTTAGCGTTTTTGGAGCATTTTCTCACCATTTAAAAATAAAAATCTTTCCCATACACTAGAGCGATATTTGGACCAATCCATGATAATTGTGTGTATGGGCCGATAATCGCTCTATCGTGTGGCCAGCTTAACCCTTGGAAAGCTCCTTACCATTCCTCCAGCGACTGAGCTCAGCTTCCAGTTTCTCAATTGTCTCTTTCATGGTCTTGTTCTTCTCCTTCTCCTTTTCATACTTCTTCTTCCACTGTTCTGCTGTCAGCTCCAGGTTGACAGATGCAGTGTTTTTGATGGTCTTGGCCCTATAGAGACAAAGTCATATGACGTTGGTAAGTACTATTAATTTAAAAATCTATTAAAATAACAATATGAAATCAATACAGGGGGTGTGTTAAATATGTTGTGAGCTTGCAAAATGATTGTTTTTAATAGATGTTGCCAGCAATATTTAATATAACAATTATCATTGTTACATGCCATCCCAGGCAGCGTGACGGAATGCAAACATTAGTGATCTAATATCATGTGTAGTCCCTGCAGCATGTAAACAGTCCTGTGTATTTGGAGTGGGTATTGCAAGCGTCCTGAGTGTCTTCTAGCATCCAATGCATCCTCCAATTGCACGATGGGTGGTAAGGTAGCTTGCTCAACAATAGGTTGTGTTGCCTTTAAATAACTGGCAGCCGATGGTGATTATAGTGTCAGGTCTTTACTCAAGCTCTTGTTTGTTGGTTCGGCCTCTGATCTTGATCCTGAGTGTGTTACTTGCCTGTCTTGTGTTTCCCTCCCATGGCCTCCTTACCTTTCTGCCTACCTGTACACTGTCCACTCCTTCCCGCAGTGTAAGTGTACTGTGGCTGTGAGTGTACAGCGGCTGTGAGTGTGCGTGCAGCACGTCTTATTTGTTGTTGTCGCTGGGCCAATTTACCTGTCCTGTGCGTGTGTCATCCTGCAAAGTTCTTCCTACCTGGTGTTTGTTCTCTATGCCCTATACCACTTGGCCAGCTGCTGTGTTTGACTATCCAGGACAGACTATTACACACAATGGTGTCTCTGGTGCAGTGCTTACCATTTCGACTGCAACTTATTACATACCCCGCTTCTAAACATTTATCTGCCCTATTTACAGCTTTCCTTTTTCTTACATAATTAACACAAACTTGAACTCTTTTTCGTTCCATGCTAAAATTTCCCTCAGTCCTGCTGCTAACTGGATCATACAGAGCACTGAGCACGTCTACCTTACATCTAGCTGGTCCATTGTGTGATGTATAGCACTAGCGCTTAAGTTTCAATCCCCAATGTCCTATAAGGCAGGGTCCTCTTACCTGCCCAATCTGTTTGTTACCACCCAGTCTTGTTAAAATGGTAAAGCTCTAAGTAAACTGATAACACTATATAAAAACCTGTTAATAAATGTATTAATAAATATAGCCCATGAGGCGAAGGAAAAGCGAATGCAGTTGAATAGTTTATAATATACAAGATATATGTAATACAGGCACAGAACAAATGACAACACTTTTGTATATTATATAACTAATACTTATTTATCCAAAACCAATGTGAATATGTCAAGGGTAAAGGCGGAAGGCGTTCTTTAAAGGATGAGAAGTATTAGAACATGAGGACATGCACTGAAAATGGAAGATAGCAGATTCACAGGAAATGTGAGGAAACATTACTTCACTGAAAGGGTAGTTGATAAGGGGAATACACTCCGATCAGAGATGGTAGGGGCTAACACAGTACAAATGCTAACTTAAGTATTTAAAGAAAATCTGGGTATCAAATGGAGTCTGAGGAATATATGGGTTTAAGCAAATAAACATATACAGAGTAGGCTAAATGGTTCTCCATGTTTCTACATTTCCAGTCCTGTTACCTCTGGCCAAACATGAGTGTGGACTTGGTCTCTGCATCATTGTAGCTGGATGGAGAGCAGCAGATAAACATGGTTGTCCTACAGTTTCCTCCCAAGGAGTCTTGGAGGATTCGGGTCATCTTGCTGTCTCTGTAGGGAACGTATCCTTTCTAGATGACATAGGGGGAAATAATATGGATAAATCACACTGTGTGCACTGCACAGCATTATTACAGAAAGGAAACAGTCACGTAACAATGTCCAGTCATTACCACTCCTTCCGCTAGTGAGGAGATGACGTTTCCCAGGGCAGACAGAGATTTGTTGATGTTCTTGGCTTCATCCAGGACAGCTCCTTCAGCACCAGTTTTACTCACCTAATCAGAGGAGAGAGAACTGTAAAGCCCAGCTCATGCCTCTGATATACATAGGAAGAATACATACTATACAAATACCTATATATAGACATATACAAACAGCAAATTCTTACAGACTCACCAGCACCTTATCTGCATACCAAATCCAATATCATGGCAGATTTTCAAGGATCCATATATCATGGACAACCCAGCACCAGATTACAATAATGCTGAAATGTCATTCAGATTCTAGCGTTAATAAGTTTTGTTTAAAATCCCTATCAGGTGATTCTGAGGGCCAGATTTACGAAGCTCCGGGTTTGGAAAAGTGGAGATGTTGCCCATAGCAACCAATCAGATTTTAGCTGACATTCTCTAGTATGTAAATAGAAAGTGAGAGCTAGAATCTGATTGGTTGCTATAGAAAACATCTCCATTTTTCCAAATCCGCAGCTTAGTAAATCTGGCCCTGAGAATCCAAATACTTATAGGGACTAAAGGTTAACGTTTCTAATGAAAACCATCAGAGGAAAGAAAATGTACATGAGAGCGTCTACTTACATTAGGACCATAGTTTAAAAGCAACAAACAAAGTCTGTTGCTTTATGTCAAAACCAATTTTTTTAATCAATGTATATTTAAAACACTATGCTGTATGCTGGTGATGTATAAGTGTTAATTATTTTAAGCTATTTCCTATGTACTACCGTAATGTGGCAGCAATATGTGAAATATAACTGTCTTGTTGTTCTTTTCCCTTCTGCACATTGCAGCAGTGCAGACACCCTCTGGAATAAGCATACTGTGGAGAATCAATACGCTTTGTTTAGTCTGAGCTCACATTGATTTCCCAGAATTTTATAGGACTAATGATTGTGCAGAATTAGCAGTTGTGTGTTCCTATATGCAGAATATTTCCAGTAACTACAATTAGCGGAAACAAAATATTAACAAAGAAATAGATATAAACAGAGATGTGGGAATAGAAAGAGAAGAACACAAATATTAAACTTTTCAGCGCTGTAAAACTTCTTGCAGTGATTCCAGGTTACTCATAGTTTTCCTCTATGGTATTAAAGGGACAAACAGAGAGCCAGAAGTGGATTTGGCACTAGCCACCCAAGGCATGCTATGTCCACTGTCAAAATGTTGGCAGATCATATTATCGACAGCTGAGTATTATGGCCCAGATCCTGGACTACGGACGTCTGGGGAATTAAGCACTCTGGGTGCGTAATTCCCCAGTCAGCTATGATGTGCGCATGCACATATCATAGCTATGCTAGCGTGCCTGTCGGCGTGCGTAATATTAGTTACGTACATTGGCCAGTACCTTAAAGGGGCCAGCTTGTTACGTATGCAGTATCTCCACCATATAGGCAGAGATAGACATTTAAATTAGGGAGCGGACGTAAGTCCACAGACCAAGTCATAAATATTAAGGTAGGAATCTGGACACGTAAGTGTCCAGTTTTTACTACCTTGAGCAGGGCGTGCAGGGTGCGTACACTCCCTGCTACGCTGTCGTACCTCGCAGGTCTGTAGTCTGGATCCAGCCCTATGCTAGTATTACATATATATTAGTACATTTCTAAAATGTTTTACAAGCTGCGTGCATTACATTAAGTTTACAGATGTTACAAACAAACACTAACATAATAGTCAAGTATCGACATTTTGACCTGTCGACATTTTATACCAGACCCTATTTTATACCGGAACCCGTGCATCTGTCTGCCGTCCTGGGTTATACCCTGACAGAGGCCACTGAGTTCTGTCATAGGGCCTCTGTGATGTATCTCTTAAACAGGTAACAGCAAACTCCCCTTTGTGGTTCTTAAAAATCCCTGAACCTTTCTTTTCTTCTGGCAGACACAGATAAACCCTCCCATAAGTTTGCGGCACATGTCTTGTCTGCAGCTAGTGTCTCAAAACTTGGAAGAAGCCCCCGCCCTATGTTCCATTATATCTTTAATCTTATAGCCCTTCCTCCCCCCTGCTTGCTAACACTCAGAGGCGGAACTAGCAAGTTGTGGGCCCAGGTGCAAAAAATATGCTTTGGCCCTGATGATATCCCAGGTAATCTGATGGGGAGCTTCAGTGGTGCGGTGATGACAGCTGTGGGCCCTTGTATCAGCATGGGACCCGGTGCCATTGCACCTGTTGCACCAATGGTAGTTCCGCCCCTGCTAACACTCCCTCTGAAGTGGCTGACCATTGCCCCATTCACCCCTATCATCTACCCCCCCATGTGAGATGGTAATCAACTGATATTTCATTTGCTGTTTAGTAAAAGCTAAAGATAAACAAAACTATGAATTAATGAGGTGGTGAGTAGTGAAAGTAGAATATTAATCGAACCCAGCTACATATATGATCAATATTTATTTCTGACAAATGCAAAAGCATAGTGGCACTTCCAAAAGTGAATATGGAAATGACCGTCTACAGGGCACATCTATCATCTTATATAAGCATATTTGCACAAAAAAATTACTATTATATTGTCATTTGCTACTTTTCTATGCGCATAATTCATACTGAAAACTACATAACTACATTTAGGGCCAGATTTCCTAAACTGTGGGTTTGGAAAAGTGGAGATGTTGCCCATAGCAACCAATCAGATTTTAGCTGACATTCTCCAGTATGTAAAAAGAAAGATAGAGCTAGAGTCTGATTGGTAGCTCTAGGCAACATCTTCACATTTCCAAACCACCACAGCTTAGTAAATCTGGCCCTTAATGTTCTTGTAAATTTTCTGGAACCTTCCTTCCTCGTGCTCTGATTCTGCAGACAAACAGACTGAGGCGTAAACCAAACGCCTGAACAGCGCATGTGGAATAACACCCAGGGACTATTGTACTGTGGCCATACAAGTGCCACAAACCGTATTAACAATTCTGCACTGTGATAACAGTAGTAAATGACATTGCTCCTGTTACTTAGCCAAATTAGCATAAGGCAAAAAAAATTTGATAACATTTTTCATTCTGTAATTCATTAATTCCTTTGTTCATTGTGTAATGTGTTCATTCAGTATTGAATCACAGTGTTCATTAACCATTCATTGCCTGGATCAAAATCTGACCTTTTCACTGCCTGCAAGGTCAACCAAATACAGTTTTCCACTCAGCTTCTGCTCCGTCTCTACATTCTCCTGCTTGATATTGATAAGGAAGATGCTGTGGCTACGAGAACTGTGCTCATTCATATCTGTTAAAAAAAAAGCATTTAAGAGTCATTGGTATATAAAAGACAGCACCAAACAGTGGCACACCCAGGGAGGGTTTCTGGATGCCCAGAAACTCCCCAGATTGAAAACTGAAAGAAAAAAGTTAAAATGTGCAAAAATAGTAAAATTTTGCAAAAGGGCGTGGCCTCGCGGGTGCCGTGAAAGGGGCGTGGTCTAGCGGCCATGTAGAGTAGACTGTCATGGAGGATGATGGTCCTGGCCTGTGCTGCAATAGGAAAGCAGGTGAGGATGGAAAATGTGTCACAATATATTCAACAGTGCTTATGCACTGACATAAGCTCTGGTCCATTGTGTAATGTGATCTACTAATGCATTGTATACTGCTATTGCTATTAGATCTGTTCCTGCAATATAAAATTACCATTTTATTGAAAAGAAGTAAATTATAAATTACTTAAAAATATCAAAAACAGGACTTGTTACAGACAATAATAACGCAATTCCTTAACGTAAATTTATTTTATTTTTATTATTTTTAAATTTAAACTTACTGCTTTTCACAAAGAAGGTTAATGAACGTCTTAGATATTTTGGCAGTCAGATAGTGCGACCATATAATCAGTATTATCATTTTACATATGTTTTTTTAACATTTAATATTAATTAGCTCTTTACAATTTTAAACAGTACTTCAACCTCTGCCGCATTACAGTCTAGTTCCCTAACACACACGCTCACAGTGGGGGCGGGGCGGGAGCAGAGCTTGAACGGGGCGGAGCTTATTTGTCATGTTTTCGGGCTCCAAAATGTTGGGAGATATGCTAATATACCCCACATGTATTACACATATTGGAAACCCCCCTTTCAAAATCCTGCATTTGTCACTGCCAAATAGCAGGGCTAAGAAACAAGCACTGAAGAAAACAAACATAAATATTTCCAGATAGATGACTTGGTAATGAATTGGATATGAATGCAATAACTGTAAACATGTAAGTAGTGCTGGATTAGGCCCAGGCCTACAGGTGCCACTTACAGGGAGAAGGCAAGAGTAGGTACAAGAGGGACACCTGTAATGGGCCCTGAATTTCTAAGGGGCCCCATGCCCTTTCGCAGTGCTGCATTACAGAGGCTCCTATTGGCTCTGAGCTGCACCATGGAGTTTCTGTGATTCGCTCTACAGAAGGGCAGTGTGTGCAATGTCATAAGGCTAGACACCGGGATACCAACTTTACCTAGAAATCATTGACTTTAACTTGTATTGCTGTATTTACATTATATTTCTGCTGTCCTATACCACAATGTTACAAGTTTCTAATAATTTGTAATAACAGAGATTCAAACTATTTTTGAGAAGAACAAAGGATAAGAGTCTGTTCTGTATGAATTTTAAGGTAAGTAAAATATATGACATCTTTGTTTTATAAATATAAAAACTAAAGAAAATCCACAAAAGTAAAATAAGTGATATTTTTTTTAGCAGGCAATTAATAATATGGCTTTATAGTGGTAGATTCATATTCTATAATTTTTTATTTATACATTTGACTGAATTCTATCTAGCTTATTCCTGAAATGTAATATGCCAGCTAGAAATAAATGGTAAAAGGTCACTGTTATTTGTGAATTGTGATATACCCAGATCACCTTTCCAATAGGGGGAAATCAGTTCCATTTCAGCTCAATTTAAATGTCATCATAATGTTTTTTTCATAAGAGTGGCTTCATACATTTCCAAATTTAGACATACAAAATCACCTTGTGATTTATGTAGCTTAAGTTTTATTTCATTTTCCCATTATAGATTTGGAAAGTGGATATTTTATGCACTTAAGGAGGACATTTCTGTAAATGGTAAAGTACTACATTTAATAATATTAAACAAACAAAGAAGATAATTCTGCTCAAGACTGATTATGTTGCTTGTGTATTTCAGCAATGGATAACCAAAGGGGTTAATAAATCAATCTTGGAAAACATCTATTTTGCTAAGTATATTATTTTTAAATAATTTTTGCTTTACCTTCCAATTCCATCTTTTGTATACATAAGAAAAGATATGGCTAAATTTGTTTAAAAAAATGAAAATAAATAAAGAGAAAATCATTTGATTAAACTTTGAATTTATGGGTCACTTTAATGGATTTTTTTAACTAACTAAAATAAAAATAAGTGCTTTTTAAAAACAAAAGACCTTGAAGGTCGTCTCATTTACAGTAATATATGCTAAGGGGGGAGGTTTTACATGATGACTTGAAACAGCCACAAAATCTCTGCCTCGGGCCAAAGTTTTAAGGGTGGCTTGTATGCACAGTACAATAATGATCGCACTTCCACTAATAGAGAATACATGGTGTGTGGAACACAGGCATTGCATTTCAGTAAGTGATGGAAAGAAGAACAATAGAGAGACACAAGGATAAAAGGATGGTTGATGCTAAAATAAAAATAGTGTTTAAATTTGTATAATATTAGTATTAAGCAGATAATTATATTTCACTCTGGTAGTTCCATTAGGTGGTTGGGAGATAGTGACTGTGTAAAGACCCTTTCATTCCATATGATACTGGATCTATCGGTGCTTGTGTGGATATCAGGTTTCATTGAACATTAGCACAGATATAACACCTATTAGTTAGAGTCAATGCTGGTCACTGCCATTAACAGCCTACATTCAATGCTAATAAATGTCCATTTACATACTTGCAGCTGATATTATTGTAGAGGGACAGTAGCTTATTCCTGGACCTATATTTATGATGGAGTATTTGAGGATTCTATGGAACATGGTTGTGGTTGAGTTGGATTACAGCTTGTAAACACTTTAAGGCTTGGAAGTGCACAGCTCAGTATAACACATACCACTTCCTGTGCTGTATTTAGTAAAATAAATGGAGAAAATGGTGTAAAGGTCTCACTTGTGACAGCCACATGGCGGTTGGACTTCCCTTCATCAATCACATCCAAGATTTCCTCCGGGCTGGAAACAAAACGTTCAGTGCAACCCTAAAGGGGGAAAAAAGTGGATTTAATAAAATAGTTTGCACATCACTTCTAAATGTTCTCCTCATACACTCTTGCTGTTATGCCTTTAGCTGAATCCTGTGCTATTCATTTTCATGTATTTCATACAAGTTAGAGGACAAAACGGTGGTATCCAATGATATAATGGGTGAAAAAAGGTGCTGGAACTCGCATCAACTCACGCACGACCACACGACCAATCACAAGCCGAGCAGTGCCATCACAGCCAGCGCGGACCAAGTACACATGCATCGGACTCGACCCACAAGCTGACCTCGTGCACCATTTAATGATTTTTCGACTTTTAAAACTTGGAAACTCCGCTCCGGTGCGTTCTATGACTGAAGCTAAGCAGTATTTGAGTTCTACGTGCAAAAGTAAAGTATTTTTCCTGCATGCAAAAGAATTCAAATGAATTAGCACCCCTTACATTGCAAAATGGTTTAGTCGATCTGTATACCTGCACCTGTATTGCCCTTACTCCCAAACTCATTATCATTAGAATCATTTCACAATGAGTGTCATTTTTTATCTTAAATGCCATGACAAAATTGCATCTAATAGGAGAAGAAACTATTGGAAATTCTGCTGTTCCACAGCGCTTCGTAATGGACACAATTTCATCCATGGAAGCAGCGTCAATACCATTCAATTACGGACTGTGAAATGATGCTAAGGCTTTGGAATAGTTGTTCGGCTGCAGAAAAATAGCATGAGATCCATAGTTTGTGATCCTGGTTTCCAGCTAAGACCTCCTGTATCTATGTAACTGCCCACATAGTACTGCAAGATAAATGGCCTTTCATGTTCTAGTAATGGGTTCTGGCACGTTAGCAATCTCTAGCAGACAGATACACCTGCTTTTATTATACTGGTACAATTTATCTCTCTACACATAATGGAGAGACTGGTTCCTGTCATGTACTTTTCATTTATGTATTCTGTTTTATAGCTTTATTACATGCACAAGACAGAACAGATCATTCCAAATGCTTACACCCTAGAACAGGCTGTGACCAAATTAAGCATAAACTTACAAACAAAACCCTTTTTTGTTTTTTATATTTAATACACAAACTATATACAAATATATGCAAAGATACAGTATAATATAAAAGTAGATAAATAAAGTAATAAATAAATCAGTGTATATCTTATTCTGCAGCACAGGTCTTGATTTGCAGAAATATATGTTTTCTACTTGATGTGTTAGAATGTAAAACAGCAAGGATTTAGAATAACCTTGATTAGGGAAATTACATTGCGTTCCTGAGCTACATTGCTATGAAATCAGTTGCTATGGTTCAGTATTAGGAAATGTTATTATAATTCTGATTATTATTCTTTGTTTATAAGGTGCCGTACAGCATTACCAGCACCATACACTATAACCAAGTGCATAATAAAAGCATGAAACAATGAATAAAGTGCATAACAAAAATGTAGAAAGTTACAAGCGCGATCAATTAAACACAGGGGTCCGGATTCACAGTTACGTAGTTTTCGTCTTACGTACGTTGTTTTAAGAATTGAGCTAATACGCATGTGTAGTAACTTATTTACGCTATCTACCTACCATTTCTGTAAAGACAGCGCTTACGCAATCTACGTACAGAAATGGTAGGTAGATAGCGTAAGCGCAGCATTATATAGGGATGGAGAGTATGGGGTGAGTGAGCTGACCAGTCACAATCCTTCATTCAAAAGCTTGCAACTTGTGATTGGTCTACTCATTCACAGAGCCTTCTGACACCATTGTAAGAGTGGTGAGTGGTGAGTGCTGCTTCCTCATTGCAGTACTCGCGAAGCCAGGATATAAAAACTGCAGCTAATAGTTACAAGCGAATCCTGTACTACCCTCTTTTACTAGGTGACAGGGCATATTTAAGGAACACCTTAGAGATTCAGAACTTTAAATATGCCACAGCTCATTGCAATAATATGCCACAGCTCATTGCAATAATATTCCACAGCTCTTTGCAATAATATTCCACAGCTCATTGCAACCAATTAGTTTTTATAAATCTATTTAAAATTATACAACAAATGTCTGTTTGTTGATATTGAATCACATTTAGTTTACTAAATAGCCTGTACCTTCATGTTATAGTATTTTGACAAATAAATGTAAATTATGACAAAGGCGTATAATTCAATAAAAACCAAGAAAAACAAAGGAAACTAAGTCCCTATAAAGAATCCTCAAGAATGCACACCTAAAACTGTTGTATGCAACAAAATGATTTATTGTAACAATGAAATAATGAAATGATGCAAAACGAAATATCTAAGATAATATGAACTGACAAGATGGAAACCAGTGATATCATCACGATGACAATCCACACATACATTGGTCCTGGGAGTACATATAATTCAGACGAGCAAATACAAATTGGCAATGGACAAAACATTCATATGGTGCAGGATACTTATCCCTCGAACGGCCGTGTCAGTGGCAGCGGTGATATGACCATAGGCAGCCCAACTAACTAGAGGTGTCTGTCCCTGCCCATACCACTAGCGGCCTCACGGCCCGCACTTCCCCCGTTCCGGGTACGTATACTTGCCCT
>WWET01002774.1:132942-146492 GCA_011038615.1 Limnodynastes dumerilii | reverse complement strand
ATTTGGTTTGGGCTAGTTGGCAAGTACAATTATGACTTACTAAGCTGTGGGAAAGGAAAAGTAGAGATGTTGCTCCTACAAGCAATTCTAGCTGACCCCCCCCCCACCCACCCACATTATAAAAGTGG
The DNA here is from genome assembly GCA_011038615.1 of Limnodynastes dumerilii. Lineage (NCBI taxonomy): Eukaryota > Metazoa > Chordata > Amphibia > Anura > Limnodynastidae > Limnodynastes > Limnodynastes dumerilii. The sequence goes on along the minus strand of WWET01002774.1, from coordinate 146,364 downwards.
TCAGGGTGTAGAAGTGTCTCGGATGATTTGGGCTAGTTGGCAAGTACAATTATGACTTACTAAGCTGTGGGAAAGGAAAAGTAGAGATGTTGCTCCTACAAGCAATCAGATTCTAGCTGACATTTTCTAGTATGTAACAGGAAAGTGAGAGATAGAATCTGATTGGTTGCTATGGGCAACATTTGCACTTTTCCTTTACCGCAGCTTAGTAACTCTGGTCCTTGGACTATTTACCTTATGAGAAGTACATGACCTTTTTTTAGAAGACAGAGAAAAATCTTACTCAATGTTAATTAAATGAGATATGGTCATAATTACAGTTTACTTTGCCCTAGGCATTGCAAGTCATTAAGTTTTAAATCATTAGTTATGTAACTCTCCTGCACATGTACCAATTAATAACAATATGCAGTTATTTTCACTGGAAAAATAGATTGTTGGTAGAAATCAACCTACAAACAAGGCCATTTAAAGGATACAATTTAAAACAAAAAGATAAAAACAAAGATAAGAAAAAGATAAAATATTTAGACTGGTGTAAGCCCAGGTTACAAAAACTATATGTTTTTTTATTTTTATTTAACTGACATCACAATGACATCAGTGTGCAACCTCCTCTATCTTGCACTCCCCATAGTGTTGTCATAGTCATATATATATATCATTACTGGATCTCCAAGACACCAAATTTCCAGACTCCCAGGAAGTAGGCCACTCTCTGAGAAATTGCTCCTGGATCCTCCCTTTCTGGGCAGGACCTTTGTAGCAAATAATGTCATCATGGCCCCTCCCCCATCTTATAACGCAAACTATGCAAACATTGATATTTTTACTTTACATTACATTACACTTCTGCTTGTTTACATAGTTCCTTCCACTGCAGTGCTTCAAACCATGGCACTGTTGCTATTTCTATTTATGCTGCACACTAAAATATGCCTATTATGGAATCAAACAAAAAGACAATAAAAAAGGAGGAAACTATTCTTTGGGGCAATGTATTTAGAAATTATATATCCAAAAAATGGCATATTATAGGCTGTTATGTCATTATGCACGAATTTGTATGCATTACATCAAAACTAATCTACTATAATGTATAATTTATACATGGTCTATGTCAGTTTTAGGGCAAGGCCAACAGGACACATAATTCTTAGAATGGCAATATTTCAGATCTAAAGTACTGGTACACAATTTACAACTCGGTAAATGAATCGTGTGTGTACATTCTAGTGCTATACACAACATATCCTGCGGGGTTTTTCATGTATTTTTTTTACAGGTTTACACATAATGGTGAATTCTCCATCTAGTTGAGCTTAGCTATATAATAATGTGTGTCTATAAAACAGAATAATATTAAAATGCTCAATAAACCTAGCACGGCATATTGGTAATCCCATTAATTCTGTAAAAGTACTGGTATACCAATAACGTAACTATCATTGATATCCCAAAACCAGCCTTATTCACGAGTGACCTTGGACAGGTCATGTTGTATTTACTGTAACTATATGCAAGAACTTAGAATAAGAACAGTGACACATGCCAGTTAACATAACATTATGTGTACAGAGCAAGACAGATAATGTGATACTAATAAAACTAGAATATCAAAAATCAATTCAGGAATACATAGCTTATGTTACTGAATCTACTTATAAAGAAAGTGACCTACATCTGAAAAACATTACTGGTTACTAATGCTGCTGTAATTACATGATTACTCTCGAGTCATGACATCACTACACCATGATCCACACTGAGGCCATTTATTAATGGCTCCTTTACTGTTTTTAATCTAGCTAAATAAAAACTTGCATAAAGTAAATAAACACTGGGAATAAGATTGATGAGTGACAAATACAAAGATCTGAGGTGACTTGATAGGGTCAAACATAAAATGGAGGACCATTTTGCTGCTAACTAAAATAAATGTAGAAAAGATTATAACCTAGTTAATATAATTTATTATACTGTATATTATAGGATATATAACTGGCCTGGCACAGGGAGAACAGATTTATCTTGTAGATAGATAGAATGATAGAAAGTATACTTCTGAAAGGAAAGGCAAACATCTGTAATATTTACACCCCAATTCAAAGACACTGCAGAGGGTCCTAAGGGAGTGTGGAGGGGTATGGTGGCAGGCCATCACCTCGGATATAACCTGTGAGCCAGCCTGAGCATCATACAGTAGGAGATGTGAGAAGGGCTGTGCCACACCCTGCATAGAATGGACACCGGCTCTCCTGATAGAAGGAGGAGCCACATTTACTATTGTCAACATCTTGCAGGAATATTATACATCACACAACGTCTAATGCAAAAATAAAATATCCAAACGCGACATTATTGACTCTTATGTGAATAAAAGCTTTATTTGTCATATATACATATTTATGGATCATCCATATCCATAACTTAATGAAATGATCACTTACCCCGACAATGACAGCGTCATCGCCTTGGAAAACTGGCAGGTACTTGTCCCCCCTTTGCACCTCCGACTGATTCAATGGGCGAAATCTGCACAGGACCTTGATGCTGCATTCATTGGGTTCAGTCATGGTGGGGATGTGAGGATGCTCCAGACACTGTGACTTGTTGTATGCTGAGGTATAGCAGTGTTAGCAGGAGATGGAAGGAGAGTTCCCGGGGTCAGTGGGTCACAGTGAGTCAGGTAACCGCTGGATGCAGCCCCTAGTGCAGAGCTGGGATGGATGATGGAGAGAGAAACACACTGCAGATGGAGGAGGCCGGCTGCTGGCTCCAGGTCTCATCTGCATGCGATGGGATCTGCTGATGGACTCATCTGTCTCCTCTCCCGTGCAATGTGATAATGTGTGTGTCTCCTCAGCAGACCAATAGATATATGTATATGTATAACAATGGAGGCAGGAGGTGCTGGAGTGCTGCAGAGATAAACCCAGCAGTCTGTGCTGCAGCCTCTGGTACACTGCTTAATCATTCCGTGCTACAGCGCGCTCCGCATCTCTTAAGGTGGTACAGCCTCTTAAGGTGGAAGCTGCATTGTTCAGTGGCAATGAAGTGTAACCACTGTTCCTTTAAAGCCAATTGTGTTTCTTAGTTTTTATTGGGGTTCTGACACATTGTTAGTAAATATTACAACTGTGTACATGTATTCAGGGAACACATTACACAGGGTCACCTACAAGTATACAAATCAATCTGTTATTACAGTATTACAACATGTCTAGGGTTCACTGGTTAGTGCACAGCACACACTTGGGTTTATCATGTAATGTTGATTATTCAGCCTGGAGAATCCTCTTAAACGTTTGTCTACATTTATATTTCAGGAAAACAGCTGTCTTTATGTCACATCCAGTCCTTCATCTTGAAGCAAATGATGGTGTATGGAATTATGTCATTGTTTTAGGAGTGTAGGACACCTTAAATGCTTACAGACATGTCATACAGAAATTAGGATTATTCTAGAAGGAAGACAAACTTTAACACATTGGGCTCACAAGGACAGAGGACAAAGGAAGACATGTGAACCAGAATTAAAAATAAATGCATTCAAAATAAATAAATAAATAATAATTATAATAATGATAATAAACTTGGGTGGTCATTACGCAATGCAAGCCTGAAATCATTTATTTCAAGGGCTAATCCAAGTCATCATTATTACATGCCAAAATTGCTGGGAATATAACCAAAAAAGTCAACAGAGTTGACAAAAATTTGAGATAGGAAAGTACACAGCAGTATATTTTTTTAATGAGTGCACAACAATAAATTGATATATGTATGTGGAAATTGAATTCTTCCTAAGACATGAGGGGGGGCGGGGTTAGTGGATCTGACTAATACTGAGAAATACATTGAGGCCTGTCTTCATGGGCAAGTGTGTTTGGAGCTCCTTTACACTAGAAAATCTTATTTTGATTTCTAAATCCTTGAGACCAGGGTTCTCAGATTTTCCAGTCTTTATTCTTGATTCTTTAAAGCAGGCCTGTCCAACCTGTGGCTCTCCAGATGTTGTGAAACTACGAGTCCCATCGTGCATTGTCATGTATCGGCTATGCCTAAGCAGTTAAACCATGCTGAGACTCGTAGTTTTGCTACAGCTGGAGAGCCACAGGTTGGCCAGACCTGCTTTAAAGGTTTGGCAGGGGGTGGCTATTACTGATGTAGCAATGAAGAAATTCCCTGCGCTGGCTATTAAGTAGCTCTGAACAGCAAGTATCGGTGGTAGGATACCGCCAATACCTGCTGCTACAGAGCTAGGTAAGTATCGGCGGGCCTCCATCAGGTCCGGGTCCAGGACAATAGTCCCGGCTGCCCCCCCCCCTAATGGCGGCCCTGTGAAAGGGTACATGGCATGTGTCACAAATCATACCTAGAAACATTAGCGGAACTAAGTGGGATATATAGCAGCTTTCAAATATATCAAGGGGTGTAACCAGCTAGAGCAGGGTGACATTTACCAAAGGAAGAGCTGTAATAGAACACAAGGTCATGCGTATAAACTGCAGGGTGGGAGGTTCCAAAATTAATAACGACGGGCTACTTACGCCCAGTGTGTGCTGTATGCAAACTCCCCTGCGTGCTAGTGCAGGCCACTCTCCTCCCACACAAGGAGCAGAACTCTGGACTCAGGATCACAAAACAGCATAAAATGCACACATTTTGTAGGTCTGCATCCAATCCACAGTCTCCTCTGTCTAGACATAGAAACATAGAAAGTGGCGGCAGATAAGAGCCACATGGCGCATCCAGTCTGCCCAGTTGTTTATTTAAAACTATACTGACCCTAGACCCTATTTACCCTCAATTTAGTTTAAGATTTGGAATATCCTTATATTTATCCCAAGCATTAAACTGTTCTACTGTGTTATCCTCAACCACCTCAGATGGGAGACTATTCCACTTATCTATCACCCTTTCAGAGAAGTCATTTTTCTGCATATTTCCTCTAAATCTACCACCCTTCAGTTTATATTCATGCCCTCGTGTTCTATTACTATCACTTGGCTTGTTATCATATGTGCAATGCAGGTGTGCCATGGACAGGGATAGGTTTACAGTTGAGGTTAGGGTTAGGTTTAGGTAGTGTTAGGTATTAGTTGGGTATACTTATATAGAATTAGGGTTGGGATAACTGTAATGTGGACAACAATATGTAGATTTACAATATTCTATCTGACAGTTGTGATATATGGACTATATTATGGTCTACAGCATTGGATACATCATCTCGTTGTGTTAGGCGCAAGAGATAAAAAAGTGGCTGTTGTAATGGTGAAAAAGTTGATTTACGTCACGTTGATTAACGTCATCTCCCAGGGGTGGAGGGTGAAAAACTCGCCCCATAGCAAGGAAACAGGGCCCCAATATGGATGGATGGGACTAGGTGGAGACAGAAGGGACTGGGGGTGGAACTGAGAATTGAGAATAGTTACATTTATCAGGCAAATAGACAGGGCCAGTGCAATGCACTCAAGGGTAGCTGCCAGCTCATAGAGGAGGTTCCTGTATGAGCTGCCACAGCCATTACATAGAGCAGCTGATTGGAAAATTCCTTTCAGCTGCTCGATGTAACAGCCGCAGAAGCTCATACAGGAACTTCCTGTATGAGGGCTGGCAGGAAGGAGGAAGACAAAGAGAGGACAGCACCGTGGAGGAAGACACAAGGTAAGTAAACATGATGGGGATACTGGGGGACTAGATACACATGATGTGGATACTGGGGGACTGAAGGCACATGATGGGGTTACTGGGGGGCAAGAGACACATGATGGGGATGGGGCTGACAGGGAAACATGAATGATAGTCTGTATTGTGTGGCGGTTTTTAGGATGAAGTGGGAATTGTATAGCGGAGCCACATAATGAAGATACTATGGGTCTGCAGAGACATAATGGGGATACTGGGGGGGTTGGAGACATGATGGGGATACTGGGGTGTTGGAGACCCATGATGGGGAAAACTGTAAGACTGGAGACACACATGGGGGAAATATTGGAAGACTGGATACATGCAAGGGGAAGAGATTGGATGGATATATATGCTGTACCCACACAAACTAAATAACAGTAAAACACTTACAAGGCTGTGATTCTTTTGTATTGTGGTTACAAATGTTTTCTGTTTTCCAAGGAGGCCTTTTTAACTGCATTGTGGCTACATAGGATGCAATCTGTATTGTATGGTGGCCTGTATGGTATAGCAGTCACAAGGATAATGGGCTGGATCCAGACTTTAAGTATGTGCTTGAAATTGGTTACTCCTGGGCTAAACCATGTTGATTGCAGGGGGAGTCAAGTTAATTGTATTTTTTGCATGCAGGGATATATCTTTGAAGTGCTTATTGCACACAGATACTGACCAGCTTTACTATCACACTGTTATTTAGACTTTGGATAGGAAACATCACCTCTCAACTCTAATAGTGTTTGCAACAGATGAAATATGACTCCCCTGCAATCAACATGGTTTAGCCCAGGAGTAACTAATTTAAAGCACTTACTTAAGTCTGGATCCAGCCCAATGTCTGTATGGTATGGCTGTCACTAATATATAGGGCCATATTCAGAGATCCGTTTTCCCTGGCAGTTCCGTGCGTATTTTTAGGTACATTTCAACTGCACATGCGTAGTAACTTTTTATACATAGTTCACGTAGACTATACTTACGGAAGTGCCTTATGGATAGACTTGTGAATCGCACGTTGATAAATATGGCCCGGATCCAGAACTACGGGCGTTTTCCACAGACGGCCGTAATTTGCTGAAAGATAGCTACTGCGCATGCGTAGTAGCTATTGTACGTAATCTTCGTTCGTTTCGAAAAATACGCACAGGAGAATTTATATAAAAATGTGCGGGGGCATTTAAATGAAGAAAAGTTGGCGCGATTAATAAGATACGAACGGACGGAGGACATACACGCACGGAACTCACCATGGAAAGTTTCAGGTGGTCTATGGAGGCGTAGGTCTCCGAGAGCACGGCCGAGAGAGGGGAGTGTCATGCGTGAGAAGGGGTTTGGCATGCACCGGCAGTGCGTATATTTGCGGACTGGATCTCTGAATACTGCCCAATAGTCTGTATTGTGTGGCAGTGAGTAGGATGAAGTGGGAATTGTATAGTGGAGACTAGGAGGCTGTTTGTATTATATAGTAGTGACTATGATTTGCTTTCTTTTATTGTGGTTACAAGATTGTGGTTTGTAGTTAATACTATACTCTATTAACTATAATGTGAAATTGTGGTGGGCGCAAATTTAAAGTTTGTAGGGGTGAACACCCTAGCATCAGCCCTGCAAATAGACAGCCAGGGCATAATAATGTAGAACACAGAAGCAGATGATCTCTAGATATGATGGCAGTCAGGTGGCAGCTTCATGCAATATATCACTGATACACAGTTCTCTCCTGCAGCAGAGAGATGATGTGATCACAACTGAACTTTTCCCAGGGCCCCTCAGTGTTATTAAAGGCTTGAGATTTGTAAAACAGCCATAGGAAAATTGTGCAGCAGAGGTGGAGAAAACAGTAATTAGACAACAGTCATAACCAGGTGTATAGAAGAGAAAAGAGATTCACCTTATATTATAGATGTAGGACCTGATTCAGAGCTGCGCTTCCATCTATTTTTCAGATGGAAGCGCAGAGAAAATGGCCACTGCGTATGCCCAGATCGGGAGCGCGCCCAGCATCCGACTGTGTCCGCATCCGATCGGGCTGCGCCTGTGGAGGAATATTTAAATGAGAAAAGAGTCGCTTTTCTCAGTTAAATATAGTTTCCACCGCGGTCCGCTGGCTGTTTAATTAGCCTTACACTTGCACCATCTCAAGAGATGGTGCAAGTATAGACACAGCTCAGCAGATCTGAAAAAACAAAACAAAAAGTTAATTAAAGATAAAAAAGCTTTTTGTAAAAAAAATTAACCCCTTCCCCCACCTGCCCCGCAGCCGCCGAAGTATATTAAATAAATAATGAACGTCCTGCCTGGGCAAGCTGCCGCTAGTAGAACTACTGGTGCAAGCATGCCCATAAATGACAAGGCATGCTTGCTCTAGTAGCACTACTATAGGCAGCATGCCTTGCCCCAAAACAATAAAAAAATACGCCACAAGTGTCCCCCTATAATAATACATTTTAAAAGAATGTAAAGGCCCCGTCCCTAGTCCCTATCATTAAAAAATTACAGTGCCCACATAGGAAAATAAAAAAACACGACACGTGCCCCATAAAAAAATAAAAATGTAAAAAACCTTGTCCCCTTCTTTAAAAAAAAAAAAGTGCCCACATAGTTTAAATTAAAAAAAACAGCACCATGTGCCCGTTTAAAAAAAAAATGCCCAAAAAATGCCCACATAAATTAAGAATAAACATACTTACCTGCTCTATTTTTAAAGAAGGGGACAAGGTTTTTTTACATTTTTATTTTTTTAAGGGGCACATGTCGTGTTTTTTTATTTACCTATGTGGGCACTGTCATTTTTTTTAATGATAGAGACTAGGGACGGGGCCTTTACATTCTTTTTACATTTCTTATTATAGGGGGACACTTGGGCCGTTTTTTTTTTCTATATTTTGCAAGGGCACAGTAAGGTTTTTTGGGGCAAGGCATGCTGCTGATAGTAGTGCTACTAGAGCAAGCATGCCTTGTCATTCATGGGCATGCTTGCACCAGTAGTTCTACTTTAATATACTTCGGTCGCGGCGGCGGGGTAGGCGGCAGAAGGGGTTAATTGGTTTGCATTTAGCAAACCAATTTAACACCAAGCCGTGCAGCTGGAGCAATTATACCTCCGACTGCTTTTTTTCTTTTTTTTTTTTAAAATACGGCCAATTCAGAGGTGTGTGTTTCTAAAGAAACACGCGCCTCTGAATAGAACGGTTTTAGCGGTTGCGACTTGCGACCATGCGGACCTCTGAATCAGGTCCGTAATGTCTTCAGCCTCATACAACTAACCTAAATACCTAACAAATATGGAATGTAATTAGTTATCGTCAAGTCTCATTGTCCTCTATGATTTTTATTGTAATAATGAATTGCACAAATAAGCTGTTTGCATTTATAATAGCCATATTCTAATAATTTATTATTATCCATAGCTGACAGGCTGACAGCTGTAGTCTTAAGCACCACACTTTAATTAGTCCAATCACCGGACAAAGTGAAATGATGGGAGTCGCCGCTTCAAAATGCTGGTTTTAGAAGTAAAGACCACCAACAACTGATTTTCGTCTGTCTCTATTTTCAAAAAAGGCAGCCTTTTTTATTTTATTTTTATTTTTTGGAAAATATGTTTTATTGTATTTTTCAAGTTATTATGGGGGAGGGGTACAGAAAGAAGAAAGGTTGGGATAACATATTAATCTCATTTGATACATGTAGTGCCAAACAGACAAGGATAAACAAGGAGTAAGTCCATCAACAAGAGATCAACATAGTCAATCTGGCAAGCTTTCAGTATAAACACAAAAGTAAAACACCGAGATCCCAGAACCTAGGGACAGCAAATTGAGGGACAGGGAGGGATAAAGGTAAGACAGGGACGGGGGAATAAAGGTAAACTTGAAGGAGGTGAAAGCTATCATAGTGTAGGTATCATTGTGTGAAGTTAACGGTTAGTCATATAAAACAGAGTTAATCTGAAAATGAGCGAGCCAGGGGGACCATACCCCAGAGAAGCGTTTAGAAGAATTATGACGAATGCTAGAAATATATTCTAATTTGTAAATTCGCCAAATTTCCTTAATGATGGATGAAAGTGAGGGGAGATATAGCTGTTTCCAATGTGCTGCAATCTGACACTTGGTGGCGTTTAAAATGTGCTTTATAAGGAGACGAGTCCTCTTAGCAGCATCCGAGATGGTGCGGGGAAACAGAGCGTAGGTGGGCGAGGGTGGGATGGGAACACCTGTGACAGAGGAGATCAGGTGGTGGACCTCTTTCCAGAGGGCTATAATCATCGGGCAGGACCACCATATATGAGACAGGGTGCCCTCCTCCCCGCAGTGACGCCAGCATGGAGAGGAAGTGGAGGGGAAAATTAAGCTGAGCCTTTTAGGAGTTAAATACCAACGATAATAGAATTTATGAGCGTTTTCGTTGGACGCAAATGGAGGTTTTGGCTAGATTTTCTCTAATTGATGTCCAGTCCTCCTCGTCAAGTGACTCTCCAAGATCTTGCTCCCATTGAAGCTCATGAGGATCTTTGAAAGGGCGTTTGTGCCGGAGAAACAAACAATAGAAAGTCGATATAAGTTTGGTCAGGGGGGAACGTAAGGCGCATAACGATTCTAGTGTGGAGGAATTTGAGGTATAAAATTGTGGCGGGTTTTTTTATTTTTTTTTATGATGTGTAAGCATGCCGATCGAATGACATGCAAAACATGAGAAAAAGGGGCTCCAGGCTAGTAGTCCGTGGCCTTTTGCCCCCCCCCCATGAAAATTTTTGTTCCTATGCCCCTGCCATCCACTATCAGAACTGATTGGTGCCAATTTCTATGCTTGAATATACCTACGCTAAAGCCAAGTTCATAATTGATATGATAACTCACAGTATCTAGCCACAATTGTGTATATTTGAGCATTTAGGGCTGTATTCAGAGAACCATTTTCGCTGCGATTTCCGTGCGTATTTTTAGGCACGTTTCAACTGCGCATGCGTAATAACTTTATTTACGTAGTTCACGTGGACTATATGCGTGGAAGTGCCTCACGGACGGACTTGTGAATCGCACGTGGGGTAAATACGCACAGATCTTCCACTTTTAATGAAGGAGTGTGGGCGAGGAGTGGGCGCGGTTAGTTAGATACGCACTTACGGTATTACTCGCCCACTACTCGCCCACTTAAAGATAAGGCAGGTCGAGGCACTCGTAAGTCACAGAAAACCCGTCCGTGTGAGGGGAGTGTCAGGGCTGTTGCCTTGCTACGTCCGTGCGAATAATTGCGAACTTTTCTCGGACAGATCTCTGAATACGGCCCTTATTGCTATAGAATCCAATAGCATACGTCGATTCCTACTAAGAATTTCTTCCATGGCAATTATATTTTATGTGTTTTTAATGATGTTAAAATATGAAATATTGTTTATCAAACTTTGAGTGCTTCCTTTTTTCTATAACCAGGTTAGATTAAAGAAGATATCACAAAGGAGCCAGTTCCAAAATCCAGGAACAGGAATAAGGGATAATGAATTGTGTTAATTAAAGCATGTTCAATCAGGAGTTGATAGGGAGTAAATGCTATCACAGGCAATGTTATAGCTGGACAGGTTGGATCCTACCTTTGAGAAATCCCAGATGAGTGTAAAGCTGGCCATGCACTAGAGCGATTATCGAAAATCGCATGAATTTGCCAATAATCTTGCCGATTTTTCCGCTACAGTTCCAAATAATATCGCCACCATACATCACATTTGTTTCATACAATAATCGTGCTAACGTTTAAAAAAAAACGTAGATTTTTGGTCTACTTTCGTCGGCTGCAAAATATCGCTTTTGCCCATATACAGTATGATCATTTTATTTTATCGTCGGATTTTCTATACAAATCTACATAAAGGGCAGTCGTTAGCATGTGGGATTGCCTGACGTAGACGATAGGAAGTATAAATATAACTTCCTGTTGTAGCTAGCTCTTTGTTCTTTGCTGCCGTGATGGATGCAAACACGAAAGGTCTTGGAATCTTCACACTTTCTATGGTTATTTTAACCCAGCAAAAACAGAGAAAAATGGCAATTATTTGTCGCCGTCGTAAATGTTGAGCCAAGGAATATTTCACTGCTACAGGAAATACGTGAGAATAATCTTGATGATTTTCGAAATTTTTTGAGAATGGATGATGAGGCTTTCCTATACTTGCTTGCTGTTGTTTCTCTCTACATGTCCCACAGTTCTTGATGCACAAGGATGCACCTGCATATATAAGAAGGTGTTTAAACTCAGAGGCTGCATGAAATGTCCCAGTTGATATTATAGTTCACTCCAACAAATCCATGTCCCACAGGTCTTCATGCACAGGGGGACCTGTATATATAAGCAGGTGTTTAAACACAGGCCCTGCATGAAATGTTCCAGGTCATTTGCATAAGCACGCCTCTACTTCACCATAAATTTATTGCCAAAGATCTAACAATTATCGTGAAATGGCCATATTCTATGTGATTTTTCAAAAAATCTGGTGCTTTTTATCGTTTTAAATCAAACATGTCAAAAGATCAAATAATCGTTCAGAATCCCTTTTTGGATGATTATTGGATTCTCGTCCGAAAAATCGTTACCATAGACTTGCGTGATAATTCGGGGCCTTACCCCGATAATTGAAGGATCGGCCCAATAATCGCTCTAGTGTATGGTCAGCTTTACAGTCTTGCTGATCACCTCAGAGATAGACCTATGGAAATAAAAACATATAAATAATTATACATCATATGCAACTTTTGGTGGCAACTTGTGTGACTTGGAATTGAACTTACTGCACATCAAGAGTTTTGATGCAACAGAAAACCACCAATGAGTCCTCATACGCTGCTGAACAGGCTGTCACCAGAGGGTTTGTGTGACCTGCTGCTGACAGCCCATTCTTTACTATACTTGCCTGTATAAAGTGTAGTTGCATCAGCAGGCGTTAAAAGACATAAAGTCCCTGCTATATCCTAACCATCAAAAGCACTTCCAAGCCTAGGCTAGTAGCAGGAAAATTTTGGGAACAAGTGGCTCTACTCTGTGGTGTCCCTGGGAGCTGCTACAGAATATATAAAAGGCTGTGATGGGTAAGACCATTATGCCTCCATTGTTTTCTTTTCCATTTTTATGAAACTTTATGGATCTGCGATGCCAGTAGCTCCTGGAGCCACTACATAGGGGTGCTTGTGTTTCTTTTAATTACCAAGCCATGTTTGTACCTGTAGTTACCATGGAACCCACCAGCCAGAGGTTGAGGGATTCTGCAGTACCATTAGTATATTTCCAGCATGAAACTTAAGTTTGTATCCGGATCATCATCAGTAAAATCGGCATATTTACACATATGACTGTGTTGTCAGTTAACATCTATCTAATTTATACGTTTCATGCTGGAAATATACTAATAGTGAAAGATTCAACAATATAAGTGGAATTGCTCTATATTAATCTATTAATCAACATAAACCATTAGTTTGACTTTTATGTCTTATGCTGGAAATATACTAATTGATAAAGATTCAACAGTATAAGTACAATTACCTCACACTTATTAATCAGTATAAACCATCTTTTCATATATATATTATTAAGAAATATTGTGGAAAAGTTGGAGTAATTATGGACCGGATCCAGACCCCCGCGTGCTTTCCGTTCGCGCGGGGGTCTGAAAGTACGCGAGACAGAGGGGAGTGCACACCCCCTGTCACTCCCCTCTGTCGTGCGGGCTTTATG
>WWET01002774.1:76206-92033 GCA_011038615.1 Limnodynastes dumerilii | reverse complement strand
TTCCTGTTATCTTCCCCTCTCTCTGTCTCTCCATTCAGTGTCTCCTGTCTGTCTTTCCCAATTGCTTAGATTGGGCCCTTCATCCTCTTGTCCTCCATCTTTCCTGGCCTAACCCCATCTCAGCCTCGGTACATTGTGATCTGAGTTGTTTTGGGTTTCTCTGTCTTTGTCATCATTCTGTTGTAACCTGTATCATGGACATCCTTAATATGTCTGACTTCTTTCAGAATTTATAGTACTACACAAGCAGACATGTTCTTCTGATTTCTTTACCTGCTCAATGGGATTCAGAATCCCTGGTATCTATGCACCAGATCCAGGGGCGTTTTTTGATCAATGACATTGGAGAAAAAAACCCCTGCATTTTGAGACTGCACATTCTGCTTTTCCAGTATGAATCCTCTGGATCCAGACTTCAAACTAGGAGCGTTTCTAACGTCGGGACAAATAGTACAGAGAGGACGTCAAGCATCCTCTGTTACCCAGATTGTTTGTGTTTTCATTTTACATGTTAGGGGTCTGCACACTCTTTACAATGTATAATTATCACCATTATTGCTACAAAATGTATGACTTTTTTGTGTGAAAGGTTAGAACATTGTGAAGTCATGCGTTTGATTCCCAGACAAGGCTTTATCTGTGTTGAGATTCAATGTTCTGCCTCTGTCTTTGTGGGTTCCTTGGGGTGCTCCAGTTTCCTCCCACACTCCTAAAACCTGCAAATAGGTTAACTGGCTACTGAATAAAATGATCCCTAGCCTGTGTATATCTGTGTGTTAGGCTCCAGCGGGGCAGGACTTTTGTGACAAAATAAAGCAGATAAAGCGCAGTCAGAAGCCATTGTCTGAATATGATATCGTTTTATTTTACTAGAGTGTTTTGGGGAAGATGAATGAAATTGCAAAGCACAAGACAGCCATTGAGGATGCAGATACGGAGAGCAAGGTAGTGTTTGGTCTCTATCGTTTAAGCCTGACTGAACCATGACTAATTTATGCTGTGATAAATGTCCTCTGGGTGTACTTTGTACCAGCTGCAATTTTACTGGACAAATTTAGGAACCAGTTTTTTTCAAAAATTTCTGATTAACAGGGTTATTAAATTTATGTATTTATTTTTTTATTGCTGGTGAAATTGACACTAGGCATATTGCTTTTTAAGTTTATATGGTCTACCAGCTATTGAAACCACCCAATCTCATTCCAGGTACACCAGCTGTATGACATTGTTCAGAAGTGGGATTCCATGTCTGGCACGCTGCCCCAAGTTGTTCAGAGACTGGTGGCACTAAAACAGCTTCATGAGCAAGGTAATGAATTAGGAGAAGGGCTGGTTTGCAGTCGGCTGTTAACGAACGTTTAGGTGCTGTGTGGCAGACCTTTTTTTTATGTAATGCAGACCTAAACGCCAGACATTTCTTAAGGCTGTATATATTGGTGCTGTACAGTCTGTAACATAGTAGACAGTATTGCATATTGCCAGGGAAATAGTAATAGACAGAAAGAACACCTTAATTCATTTTACTGCTGCCAGATGTATAGACTGTGTTTAAAGAATGAAAATCATGACTGGGACCTAGCTATACTGGGTTATAATTTATTTAGAAAGGATAGAGTAGGAAAAATTGGGGGAGGAGTATTATTGTATGTTAGGGAAGGGTTAAATTCTACTTTAATAGGGTGTTTTGGATAGAAAACGGAGGCACTTTGGGTAATTATAGAAACCCAGGGTGTTATTCTTCGTACTGGAGTGATATATAGGACACCAGGGCAAGAGGAGGAAATGGACAATGTTCTATTGCAAGACATTGCTAAAAGCTTAGAAGACTGGACCCCCCTCTGGATTAAAAGCTTAGAAGACTGGACCCCCCTCTGGATTAAAAGCTTAGAAGACTGGACCCCCCTCTGGATTAAAAGCTTAGAAGACTGGACCCCCCTCTGGATTAAAAGCTTAGAAGACTGGACCCCCCTCTGGATTAAAAGCTTAGAAGACTGGACCCCCCTCTGGATTAAAAGCTTAGAAGACTGGACCCCCCTCTGGATTAAAAGCTTAGAAGACTGGACCCCCCTCTGGATTAAAAGCTTAGAAGACTGGACCCCCCTCTGGATTAAAAGCTTAGAAGACTGGACCCCCCTCTGGATTAAAAGCTTAGAAGACTGGACCCCCCTCTGGATTAAAAGCTTAGAAGACTGGACCCCCCTCTGGATTAAAAGCTTAGAAGACTGGACCCCCCTCTGGATTAAAAGCTTAGAAGACTGGACCCCCCTCTGGATTAAAAGCTTAGAAGACTGGACCCCCCTCTGGATTAAAAGCTTAGAAGACTGGACCCCCCTCTGGATTAAAAGCTTAGAAGACTGGACCCCCCTCTGGATTAAAAGCTTAGAAGACTGGACCCCCCTCTGGATTAAAAGCTTAGAAGACTGGACCCCCCTCTGGATTAAAAGCTTAGAAGACTGGACCCCCCTCTGGATTAAAAGCTTAGAAGACTGGACCCCCCTCTGGATTAAAAGCTTAGAAGACTGGACCCCCCTCTGGATTAAAAGCTTAGAAGACTGGACCCCCCTCTGGATTAAAAGCTTAGAAGACTGGACCCCCCTCTGGATTAAAAGCTTAGAAGACTGGACCCCCCTCTGGATTAAAAGCTTAGAAGACTGGACCCCCCTCTGGATTAAAAGCTTAGAAGACTGGACCCCCCTCTGGATTAAAAGCTTAGAAGACTGGACCCCCCTCTGGATTAAAAGCTTAGAAGACTGGACCCCCCTCTGGATTAAAAGCTTAGAAGACTGGACCCCCCTCTGGATTAAAAGCTTAGAAGACTGGACCCCCCTCTGGATTAAAAGCTTAGAAGACTGGACCCCCCTCTGGATTAAAAGCTTAGAAGACTGGACCCCCCTCTGGATTAAAAGCTTAGAAGACTGGACCCCCCTCTGGATTAAAAGCTTAGAAGACTGGACCCCCCTCTGGATTAAAAGCTTAGAAGACTGGACCCCCCTCTGGATTAAAAGCTTAGAAGACTGGACCCCCCTCTGGATTAAAAGCTTAGAAGACTGGACCCCCCTCTGGATTAAAAGCTTAGAAGACTGGACCCCCCTCTGGATTAAAAGCTTAGAAGACTGGACCCCCCTCTGGATTAAAAGCTTAGAAGACTGGACCCCCCTCTGGATTAAAAGCTTAGAAGACTGGACCCCCCTCTGGATTAAAAGCTTAGAAGACTGGACCCCCCTCTGGATTAAAAGCTTAGAAGACTGGACCCCCCTCTGGATTAAAAGCTTAGAAGACTGGACCCCCCTCTGGATTAAAAGCTTAGAAGACTGGACCCCCCTCTGGATTAAAAGCTTAGAAGACTGGACCCCCCTCTGGATTAAAAGCTTAGAAGACTGGACCCCCCTCTGGATTAAAAGCTTAGAAGACTGGACCCCCCTCTGGATTAAAAGCTTAGAAGACTGGACCCCCCTCTGGATTAAAAGCTTAGAAGACTGGACCCCCCTCTGGATTAAAAGCTTAGAAGACTGGACCCCCCTCTGGATTAAAAGCTTAGAAGACTGGACCCCCCTCTGGATTAAAAGCTTAGAAGACTGGACCCCCCTCTGGATTAAAAGCTTAGAAGACTGGACCCCCCTCTGGATTAAAAGCTTAGAAGACTGGACCCCCCTCTGGATTAAAAGCTTAGAAGACTGGACCCCCCTCTGGATTAAAAGCTTAGAAGACTGGACCCCCCTCTGGATTAAAAGCTTAGAAGACTGGACCCCCCTCTGGATTAAAAGCTTAGAAGACTGGACCCCCCTCTGGATTAAAAGCTTAGAAGACTGGACCCCCCTCTGGATTAAAAGCTTAGAAGACTGGACCCCCCTCTGGATTAAAAGCTTAGAAGACTGGACCCCCCTCTGGATTAAAAGCTTAGAAGACTGGACCCCCCTCTGGATTAAAAGCTTAGAAGACTGGACCCCCCTCTGGATTAAAAGCTTAGAAGACTGGACCCCCCTCTGGATTAAAAGCTTAGAAGACTGGACCCCCCTCTGGATTAAAAGCTTAGAAGACTGGACCCCCCTCTGGATTAAAAGCTTAGAAGACTGGACCCCCCTCTGGATTAAAAGCTTAGAAGACTGGACCCCCCTCTGGATTAAAAGCTTAGAAGACTGGACCCCCCTCTGGATTAAAAGCTTAGAAGACTGGACCCCCCTCTGGATTAAAAGCTTAGAAGACTGGACCCCCCTCTGGATTAAAAGCTTAGAAGACTGGACCCCCCTCTGGATTAAAAGCTTAGAAGACTGGACCCCCCTCTGGATTAAAAGCTTAGAAGACTGGACCCCCCTCTGGATTAAAAGCTTAGAAGACTGGACCCCCCTCTGGATTAAAAGCTTAGAAGACTGGACCCCCCTCTGGATTAAAAGCTTAGAAGACTGGACCCCCCTCTGGATTAAAAGCTTAGAAGACTGGACCCCCCTCTGGATTAAAAGCTTAGAAGACTGGACCCCCCTCTGGATTAAAAGCTTAGAAGACTGGACCCCCCTCTGGATTAAAAGCTTAGAAGACTGGACCCCCCTCTGGATTAAAAGCTTAGAAGACTGGACCCCCCTCTGGATTAAAAGCTTAGAAGACTGGACCCCCCTCTGGATTAAAAGCTTAGAAGACTGGACCCCCCTCTGGATTAAAAGCTTAGAAGACTGGACCCCCCTCTGGATTAAAAGCTTAGAAGACTGGACCCCCCTCTGGATTAAAAGCTTAGAAGACTGGACCCCCCTCTGGATTAAAAGCTTAGAAGACTGGACCCCCCTCTGGATTAAAAGCTTAGAAGACTGGACCCCCCTCTGGATTAAAAGCTTAGAAGACTGGACCCCCCTCTGGATTAAAAGCTTAGAAGACTGGACCCCCCTCTGGATTAAAAGCTTAGAAGACTGGACCCCCCTCTGGATTAAAAGCTTAGAAGACTGGACCCCCCTCTGGATTAAAAGCTTAGAAGACTGGACCCCCCTCTGGATTAAAAGCTTAGAAGACTGGACCCCCCTCTGGATTAAAAGCTTAGAAGACTGGACCCCCCTCTGGATTAAAAGCTTAGAAGACTGGACCCCCCTCTGGATTAAAAGCTTAGAAGACTGGACCCCCCTCTGGATTAAAAGCTTAGAAGACTGGACCCCCCTCTGGATTAAAAGCTTAGAAGACTGGACCCCCCTCTGGATTAAAAGCTTAGAAGACTGGACCCCCCTCTGGATTAAAAGCTTAGAAGACTGGACCCCCCTCTGGATTAAAAGCTTAGAAGACTGGACCCCCCTCTGGATTAAAAGCTTAGAAGACTGGACCCCCCTCTGGATTAAAAGCTTAGAAGACTGGACCCCCCTCTGGATTAAAAGCTTAGAAGACTGGACCCCCCTCTGGATTAAAAGCTTAGAAGACTGGACCCCCCTCTGGATTAAAAGCTTAGAAGACTGGACCCCCCTCTGGATTAAAAGCTTAGAAGACTGGACCCCCCTCTGGATTAAAAGCTTAGAAGACTGGACCCCCCTCTGGATTAAAAGCTTAGAAGACTGGACCCCCCTCTGGATTAAAAGCTTAGAAGACTGGACCCCCCTCTGGATTAAAAGCTTAGAAGACTGGACCCCCCTCTGGATTAAAAGCTTAGAAGACTGGACCCCCCTCTGGATTAAAAGCTTAGAAGACTGGACCCCCCTCTGGATTAAAAGCTTAGAAGACTGGACCCCCCTCTGGATTAAAAGCTTAGAAGACTGGACCCCCCTCTGGATTAAAAGCTTAGAAGACTGGACCCCCCTCTGGATTAAAAGCTTAGAAGACTGGACCCCCCTCTGGATTAAAAGCTTAGAAGACTGGACCCCCCTCTGGATTAAAAGCTTAGAAGACTGGACCCCCCTCTGGATTAAAAGCTTAGAAGACTGGACCCCCCTCTGGATTAAAAGCTTAGAAGACTGGACCCCCCTCTGGATTAAAAGCTTAGAAGACTGGACCCCCCTCTGGATTAAAAGCTTAGAAGACTGGACCCCCCTCTGGATTAAAAGCTTAGAAGACTGGACCCCCCTCTGGATTAAAAGCTTAGAAGACTGGACCCCCCTCTGGATTAAAAGCTTAGAAGACTGGACCCCCCTCTGGATTAAAAGCTTAGAAGACTGGACCCCCCTCTGGATTAAAAGCTTAGAAGACTGGACCCCCCTCTGGATTAAAAGCTTAGAAGACTGGACCCCCCTCTGGATTAAAAGCTTAGAAGACTGGACCCCCCTCTGGATTAAAAGCTTAGAAGACTGGACCCCCCTCTGGATTAAAAGCTTAGAAGACTGGACCCCCCTCTGGATTAAAAGCTTAGAAGACTGGACCCCCCTCTGGATTAAAAGCTTAGAAGACTGGACCCCCCTCTGGATTAAAAGCTTAGAAGACTGGACCCCCCTCTGGATTAAAAGCTTAGAAGACTGGACCCCCCTCTGGATTAAAAGCTTAGAAGACTGGACCCCCCTCTGGATTAAAAGCTTAGAAGACTGGACCCCCCTCTGGATTAAAAGCTTAGAAGACTGGACCCCCCTCTGGATTAAAAGCTTAGAAGACTGGACCCCCCTCTGGATTAAAAGCTTAGAAGACTGGACCCCCCTCTGGATTAAAAGCTTAGAAGACTGGACCCCCCTCTGGATTAAAAGCTTAGAAGACTGGACCCCCCTCTGGATTAAAAGCTTAGAAGACTGGACCCCCCTCTGGATTAAAAGCTTAGAAGACTGGACCCCCCTCTGGATTAAAAGCTTAGAAGACTGGACCCCCCTCTGGATTAAAAGCTTAGAAGACTGGACCCCCCTCTGGATTAAAAGCTTAGAAGACTGGACCCCCCTCTGGATTAAAAGCTTAGAAGACTGGACCCCCCTCTGGATTAAAAGCTTAGAAGACTGGACCCCCCTCTGGATTAAAAGCTTAGAAGACTGGACCCCCCTCTGGATTAAAAGCTTAGAAGACTGGACCTGGACCGGGACCCCCATCAGAACAGGTAAGGCTGGTTTTATTTATTTTTTTAGCCATTTTTGTGTTTTTTTTTATTGATTTTATTTTTTGTTTAACGGGACATTATATTTTAAATTTTTGTATTGTGGCACTGGTAATTTTATTTTTAATGTTTTAGGGGCGATGGTCGCCTTAGCGTTTTTTTTTATTATTGTTGCTATTGTGGCCTTAATTTTTAATGTGTTAGGGGCGATGGAGGGCTTAGCATTTTTTTTTTTTATTGTGACACAGGTGTAATTATTTTTATTGTGTTAGGGGCGATGGTCTCCTTAGTGTTTTTTATTATTGTGACACAGGTGTAATTATTTTTATTGTGTTAGGGGCGATGGGGGGCTTAGTGTGTTTTATTATTGGTACACAGGGGTGTAATTATTTTTATTGTGTTAGGGGCGATGGGGGGCTTAGTGTGCTTTATTATTGGTACACAGGTGGAATTATTTTTACTGTGTTAGGGGCACTGGTGGCGATATTGTTTGTTAGTGTGGCGGTGGTGCAACGTGTTTTATTTTATGTTTGCGTGTTTTTTATTTACTGTAAACAATGTAACTGTGAGCCATCAGGCTCTGATGTTTTGCAGGCGCAAAGACCTTCTACATGCACTTTACTATGTGCATGTAGAAGAGTCTTTGCGCGATGCTAAACATCAGAGCCTGAATAGACGCCATCTAGGTGGTGTTGGCGCTATGCTAAACATCAGACAAGGCTTCTATTCCGGCTCTGATGTTTAGCATAGCGCCCAGACCTTCTACATGGCGTCTATTCCGGCTCTGATGTTTTGCAGGCGCCTAGACCTTCTAAATGCACTTTGCTATTGGCATGTAGGTGGTCTGGGTGCGATGCTAAACATAAGACTTGGCGTCTGGTCAGGCTCTTATGTTTAGCATAGCGTGAAGACCTGCTACATGGCGTCTGGTAAGGCTCTTATGTTTAGCATATTTTTTTGGTGTCTGGATTTTCACCGCCGGTATTTTTGGGGTGTCGGGATTTTCACCGCCGGTATTTTTGTGGTGTCGGAATTTTCACTGCCGGTACCCTCGTGGAAGTATTTTTAACGTCGGGATTTTTACCGCCGGAAATTAGTACTACACCCAATATAAGGGTATCCTAAATTGTAAACCAAATTGAGGGTAAATAGGGTCTAGGGTCAGTATAGGTTATTATAAACAAATGGGCAGACTAGATTGGCCATGTGGCTCTTATCTGCCGTCACTTTCTATGTTTCTATGTAAGAATATCTTTTAGTTCTTTTTAATAATGTTTGCGCTTAATCCAATATAGAAAATGAAAATGTATGTTTCTCTTTTTAAGATCAAGTATATTACAGATTTTATGCTAAAGGGATGTTTGAATTTTGATGACTAGATCATCTCTGTGATCCTGATCTTTCTTAATATACGCTGATTCCAGTATGGTAAAACTCATCAGTAGTCTATCTATATATTATCTATATCATTACAGAAAGCCTCAGTGGAAAGCCGTTCTGCCTTCCATGATTGAATCTTGGTTGCAGGGAGTTGGATATACAAGCAGAAAGAGCTAGAATGTGTCTATTTTAGAACCTGTCTGCACTACTATTGTGTCACTGGGGATGTCCGTTATTACGCAATTTGGATTTCTTTATCATTACCTCATGGATCTAAATAGTGACTAGTGATAAATATGATGCTGCTGTTCTGTATGCCGTTTCACCCTATGGTATGACTGCTTTCATAGGACTTATGCAGCTATATTATTTGATGGCCATTCCTTTGATTTTCAGCCATGCAGTTTGGGCAGCTTCTCACCCACATGGACACTACCCAGCAGATGATTGCTAATTCCCTGAAGGACAATACCAGTGCTCTTGCTATGGTAAGTAACTACACTGCAGCATAGTTGGGTACACAGCCATTTGGGTTTGTTTTTCTCATTTTTATTTTTTTTATCTATTAATTTTCACAGTACTTGTTCTTTATCTATGAATAACCGCATAAGAAAAGTACATTTGATTGCTTAGGAACCTCCGGAGCACATTCTAGCAGCTGGTCAACCTGTATTTGAATTCTTAATGCTAGGAACTACTTATTAATTCCAATACTGTAATTTTGCACATCTTCTTTTTATTGATATTTGGTAAGAAAGTAGAGTTCAACATTGTGTGACCTTCACGGTTCAATATCATTTCCTTTAATGCTGTTTAGTCACGTGTGATATGCTTGACAGAGCCGTGGCTGATTGTGATGTTTGACAACACTAAGGCAGACCTTTCTAGTACTTTTTTCCTGAATATTTCTTTCATCAATATTTTTATTAAGCAATAATTATTTTTAAATTTATGTTACTGCAAGCGGCAGCTGTTACATACTGTATATCCATACTATCCATTATCATTATAGTATACATCCTATAATTTACAGAAAGACTGTTTCCTGAAAAATTGCTGTTTCCATAGAAATATAGAATTATTACTGCTTGTAAGGTTTAAATATTTAATATCCGGAACAATACAGTGGGCATTTGGAATCTTTTACTGCTTGTTTGGTGGCTTTCTATAGAACTTCAAACTGAAGCAATTTGATCTAAGTGAAGGGAAAAAAATCCAGTATTGTAATTGCTTCAAGGTCATTAGCATTATTGCTAATAGATAGAAGTTTGAAATGTACTACTGTCCATTCACCAAGCAATAACTTGTGAACATATTGCCTTTCTTGAGAAACGGTGAGCAAATTG
The DNA here is from genome assembly GCA_011038615.1 of Limnodynastes dumerilii. Lineage (NCBI taxonomy): Eukaryota > Metazoa > Chordata > Amphibia > Anura > Limnodynastidae > Limnodynastes > Limnodynastes dumerilii. The sequence goes on along the minus strand of WWET01002774.1, from coordinate 82,337 downwards.
GCACATTGCACCAGAAATGACATCTACTATTATTATATCTTAAAAAGAATGCTTAAAACCCACTTATTAATTAATATAGTCCATGTGTATTTTATCATTAAGCTGTTCTTTTATTATCTAGTTTCTAGTGAAAGATGCACCCACTACACTCCTGACCCTCTCTCCACTTCTCATTGTCTCTTTCCATGCCGTATACTGTACACAAACCAGGTGCAAGGCTGTAACCACTCTGCCCATCACATGGACTTGCACTCCAGGACCTTACCTTTTTATATTGCTCCATCTGTTTGCTCTTACAATAGATACAGCTGACCTGATGTATGGTTTGCTGTCAGCATGACTCCACACCTGTACTATAAATGTAAAATGAAGCCCCTAACACTTGAAGTGTCAGTTGTCGGGAATGTGGTGATTGAATTGCATGCACAGATCGCAAATTCTGAGTGTTTCTGGTTTTCACACACACAAAATGACTTCTGAGAAGTTTGGATCCTGTCATTTTTCTCTGAAGAAATTACGGCCTTTCTCCTGTATTTTACATTAAGGTCTAAAATGTCACTGATTAATATAATGGATTTGTTTCTTACAATAACTATTTATTCATCTGAAACATATGTGAATTGTTTGTTGTCTCTGCAGGTCCAGAAGGCCATGAAGGAGAATCTAGCGACTGTGGAGGAAAACTTTTCTAGTATTGATGCCAGAATAAAGAAACTGGGAAAATGAGCTGCAATCTGCCCTTAAAAGCCTCAATCCCCTCAACTGCAAGAAACAAGTTCCTGCAAACACTGCACTATGAGATTCTCCTAATTCCCCTTGGCTAAAAAGGAAGGTTTTACCTCTGTGTATATATAAATAGACTTGTGAGCATTTAGCATTAGCCGTTCTTCTGCTCTTTCCCCTCAGTATGTGTAATGATACATAGCCACATATGCACGGGACCCCACACTGCCTCCTGTACAGGGGCTGTAATGGTCCAAGCTCACAGGAATTCCATAGTTATTCAAGGTGTTGCGTTTGCATGTTTGCAGACAGGGAAAATCTGGGGACAAGAGAACTTTTCTTAGGCTTTTATTTATATCTGTATGTTGTTCCTGTTGAACCCTCTGGTGCAGAATGTCCATCAGTGTAAGTCTGAACCATGCACTGACATTTGTATAACAATAACAGTGTTGCTGGCTTGAGGGAAGCTCTTCTACACTAATTGTCCTATCTTAAATAAACATAAGTAAATTATAATGATAAATCTCTTGAAACTTGAAAGCCTCTTATTGCTTATTACATAAAACTCTTTGTAAAATAATTGTCTTGTTACTTGTGGAGTTTATTTTGAATATTTTCTAATATAACACATCAATGAGAACCCTACTTTATCAACGCTGCTCTAATAGGATGAGAAGCGATTTTCCATAGTTTACCAAGGCAACCTGCAGATATCCTTTCCTAATATCAGTTTTGATTCTAACTCACTAGGATTGGAAAGAACAACCCTTTGGGTCTTGCATTACATGTGTGGGCACTGTGGTACTAGGACATACCAGGATGGAATTCTGGACCATCCTGGTAGGGAATTTGGTACTTGTGTACTCTATGTACTAATATTAAGTGATGTGATGACCAATCACAGTTGATTGGGGGCGTCACTTAAATTGAATCCGTAAAGTAGACAAGTACTGGGAATTTAGTGGCGGGGCAGGACAGAGCTGGAAGAGGAAGCGTCTCTGCACTTGGGCGGGGTAAGGGTTGCAGATTTTTAACAGTAAGGGCTGACTTTAGCCTTTAGCCTTTATGTACAATCCACATTTAAATAATAGGAAATGTGATCTTTGCCGGTTCCTGTAATTTAATTAAAGCTTTGTTAATGCAGCTATAGCATAATTGGTCTTTCTGGGTGTAAATAAGGTGGCAACATATCTTTGTCTTATAGTTTGAAGCAGCTGCTTTTACACTCTGCGCATGCGTGCAAATACACGCTAACACAGTGCTCCTCAACCTTTTCTCACCCTCGGAACACCTAAGTCCTTCCCAGAATTCCACGGCACACCTAAGCCCTTCCCAAAACACACCAAAAGCTAAATATACAAAAAAAAGCAAGAATTACCAAGTACATACACAGATATTACATTAAATTGTTATTTTTTTTATTTGTTAAATTTAAAAATTGCAGCTAATAACTTTTTTTTCTTATAACTAATTTCACTGTTAGCTCCCATCATGTGTCTCCAGCCTCCCTAGTAGTTTCCATTCATGTGTCTGCAGCCTCTCCAGTATTCTGCATTCATGTATCTGCAGCCTCCCCAGTATCACCAATCATGTGTCTCCAGCATTCCCCATTCATGTATCTGTAGCCTCCCCAGTATCCCCTTATTTCCTGAAGGCAAGGTCTTCCAGTGCTTTTTCTCCTGTTGGAGGCATTGCATCGTGACACACTTGGCAACATCCCGACACACTGGTTGAGGAGCACTGCGCTAACACATTGGAACACGTTCTCACCAAGGTTTGTGCTCCTTTAATGTGTATCAGATGGAATTCCCCTATACTGAGGGCAGTAAGAATAAGGGATGTCAGAAAATATAGGAGTGGAAGAAGCTGGATAGTTTATGGAGTTCCATTAAAACTTTAATTATTGTGGAGATGATTCTCCAAATCAGCCACTTCGTCTGTGGGAGATTTAATATGAGCCTCCACCAGATTTTATAGGGAGAGAATGTGATCCCCTGGACATCTCTTCTAGAACAACATGAGTCATAGGATTCTGTATGTCCCGATCCTTATGTATGTATAGCCTTAAAATCTGCAGACTGGAATAGATGGGAATAAACTCACTTCGGGCCTGATCCAGAGCTACGAAATTGGCCGATTTCGAGCGAGCGTACGACCGTTTTTTGCGTATTTTCGTACGAAATTTCGCACTGCGCATGCCCAGTATGACAGCTTCCGGTCGGCTGGATGACATGAGCGTATAGCGGTCGTATGGTGTGCGTATTTTTCGCTCGAGGGGCGTGCGTTTAATACGACGGTCGCCTGGGTGCTCGTTTTACTACACGGAGGCGGGGATAGCCATTTAAATTGTACAGTATGGGCGTGCTAAGCCCGTACGCTCAGCATATTATGTGCGAAAATTCGTACGGCCGCCGGTAGTACCCAGTGTAGGGTATAGCCGCCGTAAGCAGGTACTTTACTATGGGAGTGTTAGGGGCGTGCATGTTTATTCGCACGGTCGAACGTACGCATTCGCCCGCCGTGCGTAATTTCGTAGCTCTGGATCAGGCCCTTCATGCTTAATTGCGTCTTTGCTGTCAATTGAATTAGAGTTAATAAGCAGTCTTGCAGATCCCATAGAGTTAATGAGCAGACTTGTAATTTGCAGGACTAATAGAGTGAATGAGCAGAGTTGGAGCTTACAGGGGTCACGGAGCGAATGAGTAGACCTGTAGTTCGCAGGACTCCAAAGAAGTTGTAGCTCTCTAATACAAGTTACCGCACATTGCAGAGAAGCTCTGTGTCTCGCAGAAAGATGGAACACAACAGACACTAGCAAGAGGCCGAGCAAGTCAGACTGGAAGAATATAAGTAGCACTTGTAAGTATTCATTGGGAATAACAGTGCCAGCGGTAGTATAAAAGGTACTTATTGTTCTAGCAATGAACTCTGGAGCAAGTTTAAATAAAGCGCCCAGCTCACTGATTAGGAGCTGGAATCAGAATATCCAGAGACTTTTACTCTGGTTGAACAGAATGGATCAGCTGAGTCATTCCAATATGGCAGCACCCATGTTCTGTGTAGATTGCTAATGCCAGCAGCGCAGGAACCTACAGTAACATATTGACATCTCCATGGAGGATATCCAGGAGCAATCTGGCAGCAATAAATTGGATAAGAGGGTTTGGTACCAGATTTGGGACTGTGGCCTTATCAAAGCATTTTCCATCCCCTGAGAACAGGCAGTAATAGAGTATAGCTTTAGTTACAATTTAGGATTAAGCATCTAAAAGCCCTGAATGAGTTCACAATAGTAGGGTAATACAATGGTCTCAGGGAAAGGACACTATTTACAGAATATCAACTACAGTTCCTGGCTCCTCCTTTCCTACACTCTAAAAGCAGGGTACCCACTGGAGGTTTATCTGATAATTACCCACAATAATCTTTGCAGATGATTCTGCAGCAATGGGGAAATCATCTGCTTCCAATGTCTGTAGGAAACGTCAGTGTCTGCCGACACATGATCTATACGGAAAGCATTCACTTTCATCTCTGCATAGCGCCACCTTGTGCGATTTCAGCAAAGATTTATTTAAATAGTTTGTGAAATGATCCACAGGATACTAGAGAGCAGTATGTACATGGGCTGGACAGGTTTAACAGGATATCGTATCATCTTTATAAACTTTAGCGTGTACCCTGCTTAACACACTGGCAGCAAGAGTGGAAAATTGGTCTGTGTATCTGCCTTCCCCTGCTGTGAGCAATACATGTGTCTATGTTTTGTGTATACAGCATGTAAGAAATCAGAATATTCTTTTTAGTAGTTTAATGTTAAATAATTTGTTATATGATTTTTCAAAGCTCACTATTTCAGTAATGGTAACTTGAAATTTTAGTGCCAGGGGCAAAAAGGAAAAATGGTGCCCCCTGACCCTGAATTCCAAGCCAATTTAACCATAAATATTGGCTTGGAATAGTGCCCCCTTAAGAATTGCGCCATGTGTGGGCGCCCCTATCCCACACCCCTCGTTACAGCCCTGTCAACTGGGGTGAGTCTTCTGAAAGCACCATTTTAAAGAGGGACATTTTTAATTCGTTACTAACAAAATGCAATCTTAGATTTGGTGACAGAATCTTAGAATGTGTAGGAGAGATCAAGCAGTATAGTTTAGGTCACATGTCTACATCACTCTTCTGTTAAGGGGGGGGACACAGGCAAATTGCAAATCTAACTATTGTAGCCGACAGATTGACTATCAGTTATACAGAAATGCAGGATGCCCCTTGCTATGTTGTGTATGGCCGCCCTTCATATTTGGGGTAAAGGTACATTCCAACACCTTTGATCCAGAGCAAAGTATGCTTATCTGAAGATGTCACAAGCATAAGTAACCAGTTGCAGTCTCCGGTCCGATGGTCTGCTTTGCGAAATAGAGACAGCCGAAAGTTACTTTTCAGCTATCTCTATTACAAATAGGGGGCCGTTTTAATATATATTTTTTATGAACGGGTAAGTGGGCACACTCGCCCATTCATTTTCACGGGACCCACCGGATGACAGTTACGGGGAGGTGAGTAACCTCTCCGGGGTATTTTAGTATTAAGGGGGTTAGGGTCAGGCTGTGGGGAGGGGTGTCTTAGGGTTTGGCTATAGAGAAGGGGGAGTATTAGGGTCAGGCGGGTTAGAATAATGGAAGGGGAGGGTTAGGGTTAGAATTAGGGAAAGGGTTGGGGTTAGTTTAGCCACTCACCTTTTGGAGCACCGTGTTCGTTGCTCCGGGGATCGTTTGCTATGCCTCTGAGGCATAAGCAATCGATATTCCAGCCAGTTTGAAACCGACTGGGAGAGAACGGCCCTATCGAAATAGGACCGTTGTTTGCAGGGACCCACACCCTATGTAACAGGGTGGGCACACAGAAGGGGTAAACAAAAGGAATAAACTAGGTAGAATGGCCAACAAATGCAAAATTGTGCACTTGGGGCACAAAACCCCAAAAGCTTAATTTCATTAACAGTACTACATTATAAACTACTGAAAGTGAATGGGATCTAGGAGTCACTGTTTTATGTGACTTAACGGTAGCTAAGCAATGTATGTAACAAAGCAATGAGAAAGGCTTTGGGAGAGGAATTAGTAGCAGGAAAAAGAAGTAGTGATGCCCCTTTATATGTCATTGGAACAGTCTCACCTGACAGTTATGTAACAGGGTAGACACGCCAGGAGGGGTACAGAAAATGAGGGATGATCTAGGTGGACTGGAGGAATGGTCAAGAGTGTGGCAACTGCAGTTTAAAGCCAAAAAAAATGCAAAATCATGCACTTGGGGCACAAAAGCCCAAAGGCTCAATATATCCTTAATGGCATTACATTAGAATCTACCGAGGAGGAAAGGGATCTAGGAGTCATTATTTCCAGTGACTT
>WWET01002774.1:62840-75424 GCA_011038615.1 Limnodynastes dumerilii | reverse complement strand
GAACACGAGGGCATGGATATAAACTGGAGGGTGGTAGATTCAAAGGAAATGTGCGGAAAAATTACTTCACTGAAAGGGTGATAGATAAGTGGAATAGCCTCCCATCTGAGGTGGTTGAGGCCAATACAGTAGAAAAGCTTAAACATGCTTGAAATACATATAAGGATATCCTAAATTGTAAACTAAATTGAGGGTAAATAGGGTCTAGGGTCAGTATAGTTTTGAATAAACAAATGGGCAGACTGGATGGGCCATGTGGCTCTTATCTGCCGTCACTTTCTATGTTTCTATCCTAAACCCTAAACTAAATTGAGGATTACATAGGGACTAAGGGCAGCATTGCTTAAATAATGAAAAATAAAAAACATAACTGGTCAGAAAGAAATAGGCCACGTGGCTCTGATTTGCTGTCACATTCTATGCTTTGATGTTAAATTTACATTAGTTAGAAAAAAAAATAAGGTTAGAATTTCTGTAAATTGCTGTGTCAAGAAGCAATGTGTGCTTGTGTTTGGGAGGTGTGTCATTTATTTTGGTGTTTTTGTGTCTGTTTGCAGACTTAACACGCCATTAGAATAGTAGTTGATGTAAAACAATCTCAGATGTCTAATGAATGATGGCTTTAATAAAAAAAAATATATATATAAAAAATAATTACTTTTTCTCAATAGTTTGGCAGCTGGATGTGTCAGACTGCATCTAAACACCGGAACCACAATCTGACACATCCGGCTGCAAAACTATTGAGAAAATTATTTTTTCTTATCAATTTTTTTTTTATTAAAGCCATCATTGATGAGGCTCTGTACGATATTGTCGGGAAGTATTTCCTTTTGATGTCCGCCAGCACCACCCTCCAGAAGCATCATATACAGAGCCACAGCATGCTGATGATATACTGTAGCAGGGGGCCATGGTAAGGCAGTTGTGGATGACTGACTTATGCATGAAATCTCATAACTGTAATCGACAGCTTAACACGGTCACTCCTAGGAGTAACAGCACTAAGCTCCCAGCGCAAATTATTTACAAACTAATCAGCGGCTGCTGTAATACTTTATTAGGTTGAAAGTTATCAGCTTTACAGCTGGCCACACACTATAGCAATGATCAGCCCGTCCATACAATTATCGTGCATTGGGTCAAAAATCATTCTAATGTGTGGGCAGTATTTTTTATTTCTTAAAAAGCCTAAAAAAAAAATGCTAGGGTCCGATGATCTCATTGTTCTGGATTCCTAGCTGCAATATTTTGAGATGCCTGGTGTTCTACAGCACTGTGCAGTCTCTCCCTCTGTGCTAAATGACTGTCCAGACACAAGAGGGAGCGAGGACACAGCACTGAAGAACACCATACACTGATGGGCCGCAGCACTGTCTCTGGGGCAGTGAGGCATCAGCCCGGTCTGGGGGAGAACGGATGAGGCGGTAGCAGTACGGTCTGCCCCATTCACTCTACTGATTGCCTTCCTTCTTCACAAACTCCTACCATTGTTGACAGTTGGCTCGTGCAGCCAATCAGCTGTTCAGGCCTTCTGTCAGTCACTGCAGCACCTCCCTCTTCAGCAAGCTTATTGCTCGCAGCCTCTGCAGTGTGTGGTGCAGATACCGGGAACTTTCCCCACAGGAACATCCTCCTGTTTATTGGCCAACACGCTGGGAGCGATAATCGATGTAGTGTGTGGCCAGTAAAAGGAAATGAATAGCCACTGAAATATTAGCCATTTATAATAAATGTTCATTTACACCAAAGCGTGAAATAAATCTATTCCAAGTCTCTGAAAGCCGAAAGGAATGGTGCAGAAAAGGGGAAAATAAAACACTGACACATGTTCAATTTAAACATATTACCACACTTTTCAATTTAATACTTGATACAAAATAAAACAGCCCCTCACTGATCAGAAAAAAACATAAAATCTAAAAATGTTTTAAAATATTTTCATCTGTTAAATTAAAGTCAACCTCCATATAAAAAGCTAAAATTCACAATTGTAAAAGTTTGTCTTGTTTTTCCTTTTTTTTTTTATTTTGTACAAAAAATATTAAAAACTTAAAGGGGAAAATATTTTACATGAAAAGGCAGAAATTGATACAAAACTGTTTTTGTTGTCATATTGTTTCTTTTTTTGTCTTTAAGTAAACAAGACAAATGGGACTATACAATATTTACAAAACACAAATAACAGGTTACACATTTGCATAATTGAGTGACATTAGCTCTGTCCCTGCTGAAGACGTGTGAAATGCATTAGAAGAGAAGTGCTTTGTAGCTCCCATAAGTTAGAAAGGAAAAGAGAAGTCACTTGTTCCTTTAGTGACAAGTCTACATTAAGCTAGTTGTAGTGTGCAGTAACCAGTTATCAAAGCTACATTCGGATTTAGGCTGTAGTGCTTCTTAGGTTTAAGTCTGACAGTCTTCTGCATAATTAGAATTCAGCAGACATAGCGGATTGGTGTGTACAACACACGACACATTTAAGAGTACTGCAGAGATCACACATATTACACAGCACTTATTAGCCATATGCCTAATGCATGCACAAGCCTAACTGATGTCAGGGTAATCTGGGTTGGATAAAATACAGTAGAGAAACACAAGGGTATTTAGCTAGCGTTCCAAATAATTTGCTTCTAATCATCACTGAGGGAGGGGTGGACAACAGTGACAAACATAACATACATATGTAAGGATCAAATAAAGAAGAATGAGAACATGGAAAGTAAAAACACACAAGGGAAGGTGGTTATATTCAGAGTGGAGGCAATCATTCCTGTGTTCATGTAGACAAGTGTAGAATGGCATGTCACAATTTGTCATTTGTGTGATTATTTATTGATAATAAATAGTGTAATATGGCCTTTTCACGTCATAGCTAAAAAAAAATTGTTTCAATGAATAATCATACAGAAATGTGTTCAGATAGTCCAATGGCATTTTTGTGTATGTAGATAAAGCTATTGCATGCAGACCTGTTACAGAATACACCACGTAAAGACTGTGTGGCCCTTGTTCCATTTCTAGCTCTACTCAGGAAGTGATTTGTATTATCAAGATGGCAAATAGTTTCATTATTCACATGCTGTAACTGAACCACCAACCCATCCCAGATGCCACCATTTCTTAATAGGCCTATGGAGGATGTGGTACTAAATATATAGAGCAGATCTAGAATTCTGCATCACAGCTGAATCCGCAAAGTGCATTCTGTGTGTGTGTGTGTGTGTGTGTGTGTGTGTGTGTGTGTGCACATGGCAGGGGTGTGGGTCGCTGCTGTGAACGAAGAAACGCAGAAACTTCCTGCCCCGCCGCAGACAGGTAAGCGCCTATACCTATTTTCCCCAACTCTTATGCTAATGATTACCCTAACCCTCCCTTCCCTACAGCCTGACCCTAACCTTTGCTTTCTATGCATCATCCCTTCCCCTCCCTACAACCTAATCCTAAGCTTCCCCTTCTCCGATCCATCCCCTCCCCGCAGCCTAACCCGTTGTCTCCTCTTTTAGGCTCCATCCCCTCCCTGCAATCTAACCCTAAACCTACCCTTCTCCCATCCATTCTCTACCCGCAGCCTAACCCTTTGTCTCCTCTTTTAGGCTCCATCCCCTCCGTGCAATCTAACCCTAAACCTACCCTTCTCCCATCCATCCTCTACCCGCAGCCTAATCCTAAGACTACCCTGGTAAACCTTATCCCCTCCCTTGCACTGACCTGTTCGGTCATCAAAGCATCAGAAACCTTTGGGTCTGCGTCTAGCTGTTGGCTATGTGTATTGTGAAATACGATGGCAGGGCATGACGATCCGCCATGCATACAGTATACACTCATGGTGGGTGGGGGGAGGTATATAAATCATATAATAAGGGCTTTATTAAGCACTTACATATGATTCTCCATTACGCACTAGTCCTATCTTAGGCGGAGCGTGTGCGTGCGTGTGTGTGTGGGGGGGTACTAAATATAGGATTGCACTGTGGAGACTTACAAGCACTGTGCATACTTAATTCTGAATCTGGCGCATGGTAACAAATTAGGCAATAATACAAAGACATCAAAAGATGATACTGTAGCAGACGACAATCCATAGTCCAGTGATGGGGAAAACATGATTGTCACCAGGACACACGTTACCCTTAATCTTAGTCATAAACACAAACAATAAATTTTAAAGCAAGAAACCCCTGTAACAACAGGCACATAAACAAGTGTTACAAGCTACAACAAGCTTATCTGACAACTTCAGGTAGGAGTTGAGCGTGAAAGATGACAGGGCCACATTTTGCCCATCACTGTCACTGGCTGTATGTAGTCCTGGTCTACCTCTAAGCAATCAATGATCAGGTTTGGCTCTCAGTTTCTTCCTACAATCAGAAATCTACTTTGGTCTTAAAGACAATAAGTATACAAATGATTGTGTGTGGCAGCTAAAAACAGAAAACACCCCATTTTCCATTATCAAAACATCACTAGAAATGAAATGCTGTCATTTAGCCAAGTTCTACAATGCTGTCATGCATTCACACAGGATAATTGGAATAACTGTTGATTAAGTGTTGCAATGTTACACTATAATCCGCTTACCTAAAAATCCACATATTATAAAATTGCATTGTACTAAATGCATAATAGTGGGGTCCGAGCAAATCATTCTACAGAGAGCCGAGCCAAATAAACAGTGGTACTATGATTGAGGTTATACCTCATACCAAGCAAAGGCAGATATGTGTTTTATTAGAAATAGCTTGGTGCATAAGTGTTTACCTTACAGTTATTATATCCCACATTTACTATTGTGGTGCAATTTAGTTTAGTAGTCTAGGACCAGATGCAGATCCCCGCAGGTTAGGCTACGCACACAGACCTTTTGTGTAAGTAAGCCTAATGTAACATCTATGCATGTGCACACATGTTTCAAACAGGATTTCCCATGCTGACAAGGGTATAAAAAGGACCCAATGACAGCACAGCTGTCATTAGCGCCGGGATGTCCTCTATTGTCACTCTTCAAGGTTTTTTTTTTGCAAAGACCTCCCCCTGGATTAAAAGCTTAGAAGATTGGATGCCATACAAGTTGGCAAGCACTTCCTTTTATTAATCATTTTAATGTATTTTTATATTATATTATATCTTTGTATTAAATGTTCATCGTTTCTTCATACTAGAGGTATTAAATGTAAATAATTTTTTTTTTCTATTAAGGGCTTTAAACGGAAATAATTTTTTTTTATATTAAGGGCCAGCCCTATATTTTTTTATGTAGCTAGGAGGGGAATTACTCTTTTGCGTTTAACACAGGGTATGCTGGTGCTTGTGGTTCTCCAAGCGCCAGTATGCCCTGGCATCCTTGGGCATGCTGGTGCTTGTAGCACTACAAGCCTGAGCATGCCCTGCCACATTATAAATCCACAAAAACCGGGAAATTCATGTGGCCTTATAACGCGGCTTTTTTGGGGGGGGTTTGGGTTTTTCACCGGTGGTGATGTAAAAGGGGTTTCTGCATGATCTGCACAATAATCATGTGAAAACCAGACTGTGTACCCAGCTTTACACGCTCTCTGGACATGTAGGCAGGGGGGGAATGACAATGTCAGGATTTTATCGCTGAACTCTGTTCAGCGATAATAATTTGCCTTTTTTTGTCACAAATATATAAATACAGATATTAAATCCCTCTACAATTGTACCAAATTTAATTGAGATAAAACATACCGTATTTTTCGGGCCATAAGACGCACTTTCCCCCCCCCCAAAAAAGTGGGGGAAAAAGTGTGTGCGCCTTATGGTCCGAATACTTACCTTGCTGTATGAGCAGGTCTGCCGGGACCCGCTCCGCGGGGGGGATGCAGTGCATCCAGGCACTCATCCCCCCGCTCCCTGACAGTCAGTAGCGTAATGAATGCTGCTGTGAAAGCAATGTAAGGTGCCTTCACAGCGGCGTCCATTACCGTTGTTTCTGCTCAGCCTGTCCTGTGTGACAGGCAGAGCAGTGCAGCAGCTCCTCCCCCTGACGCTGGAGTGACCTGAGGTCACATCAGCGTCAGAGAAGCCTGCAGAGGAGAGACAGGACATGATGGGTGATGCTGGGTGCTGGACATGATGCGGGCTGATAGGTGCTGGACATGATGGGGGCTGATAGGTGTTGGACATGATGGGTGATGCTGGGTGCTGGACATGATGCGGGCTGATAGGTGCTGGACATGATGGGGGCTGATAGGTGTTGGACATGATGGGTGATGCTGGGTGCTGGACATGATGCGGGCTGATAGGTGCTGGACATGATGGGGGCTGATAGGTGTTGGACATGATGGGTGATGCTGGGTGCTGGACATGATGCGGGCTGATAGGTGCTGGACATGATGGGGGCTGATAGGTGTTGGACATGATGGGTGATGCTGGGTGCTGGACATGATGCGGGCTGATAGGTGCTGGACATGATGGGGGCTGATAGGTGTTGGACATGATGGGTGATGCTGGGTGCTGGACATGATGCGGGCTGATAGGTGCTGGACATGATGGGGGCTGATAGGTGTTGGACATGATGGGTGATGCTGGGTGCTGGACATGATGCGGGCTGATAGGTGCTGGACATGATGGGGGCTGATAGGTGTTGGACATGATGGGTGATGCTGGGTGCTGGACATGATGCGGGCTGATAGGTGCTGGACATGATGGGGGCTGATAGGTGTTGGACATGATGGGTGATGCTGGGTGCTGGACATGATGCGGGCTGATAGGTGCTGGACATGATGGGGGCTGATAGGTGTTGGACATGATGGGTGATGCTGAGTGCAGGACATGATGGGTGATGCTGGGTGCTGGACATGATGGGGGCTGATAGGTGCTGGACATGATGGGGGCTGATAGGTGCTGGACATGATGGGGGGTGATGGGTGCAGGACATGGGGGATGATGGGTGCAGGACATGATGGGGGCTGGACACTATTTGGTTCAAAATATTTCTTTTCCGGTTTTCCTCCTCTAAAAACTAGGTGCGTCTTATGGTCAGGTGCGTCTTATGGTCCGAAAAATACGGTATTTATCATTTAAAAAAAGATTAGGAGAGTAACACCTTTCATAGACAATTATCTATTTTTTGTATAGAACTATTTATCTAATGGCTCTCACTCTCTAATGGTTTGCAAGATATACACAAATGTTTTGACCATGCAACAAATACAATCACAGCTGATAGATTTTGCCCTCTAATGAACACAGCATGAAGTATAAGGGATTACATAAAGTATAAAATTATTACATCATACCATAACTTCACCCTTTCAGTTCTTTTATGAATGATATTTTTATTTTGTTTACTTTTCCAATAGGACTTAAAATATAGTATAGCTAGAATAAGGTTCAAAGGCCACACAATCTCTTTTAGAGAAACCAGGTTGAGGTTGTGATATAATGAGTGTGGACAATGTAAGTGTGCTACTGCCTGCTAATCTATATGGTTTCCAAAATATTTAAGAACTTTTTTCTCCTGCAACCCATCTCCCTTTATAAATTCCATATTCTTTATAAAAGAACTGTCATTATTGTCAAGCTTCTTGACTTCATATAAACTTTAGATTAGGGAGACTGGCAGCATGTAAAAGACAACCATTTTGCCAGACTGCACATAGCATCTGATCAAACAAAATGGCTGCACTCTAAGACAATGGATAGGTCCTGCATACTTATTTTGTCAGTCTCTTAAAAATATCGGGATAGTGAAACTGCATATAGAGACCACTAACTAAAACACTCATACATGATGAGAGGCTGAAAAGCGTTGTGTTGATGCACTGCATACAGGCCGAGTAAGATGGAAACAGACAAGCAGAGTGACGTGCAGAGGAGCAGATATGGTCATATAAAGTGAAGCCTCCAGTCAAAATGTACCAGAAAGTAGACAGAAAGGGGGAGGGTGTATTGATGAAGGGGCAATACATATAACACATACAATAGAGAATAAATAAATTAAAATAGTGTAATGGTAAATTAAAATAGCACACTAGAGAATGTGGATAATGCAGATTGTGCTTTTGAGAGCCTACTGAAATCACTCTATGGCTCAATCTCTTATAGTAATAGCTTTTAAGGTAGGTAAAGGCAGCCAGTGGCTCCCCCTACTGCTTTTACACCATGGCTTCCAGTATGCGGTTTTGTTAATGCAGCTGACTAAGCATGCTGGTAGTTCTGGGCAACGCAGCTTGAGGAGCCACTGGCTACATAAACCCTTTACAGTGTTTCTCCATAGCCCATTTTGTATTGTGAAAGTACATGACCCAACTCAGAGATTCATAATATATACAAAGACATGAGAGAAAGACAGGGAAAGGGGACCTGTTGCTGCCCAATCACTCACACTGTAGTGATATGCATCAACCTTCCTCCCAGAAAATGCAGGTACTTTAAATACCCTTAATATATTAATGGATATAAACTTTGTAACTTCCAAAGAACGCTTGACCTTAAATGTTGCTATTTCATAAAACTCCCAAATTATACAAATCCTAAAACCTTAATAAAACACTCCTACCGGTTTTAACCAGAGTGGTTCGGTGCAGGCCTAAAATCTGACCCAGGTATGACAACAGTGACTATGACTGTGCTGCTTGGGTACTTGCCAGTGTAGCGTGTCAGATGGGTAATATATATTGACAAAACATAAATAAAAAGTTCTGTTTTTTTCTAGATATCCGTATACCAAATAAATGTGCAGCGGTTCAGTGAAGGCTGTAAGTGTCTTTGAGTTGACGATCAGCAAACACAGGTCTGTTAGGAAATGTACTGTATAAGAGTTTCTAAATCATCCTTCGTCTCCTGTTCTTGGCAGGACGGCCAGGTCTGTTCTGCCGGACAATGGGGCGTTCAACCTGGGAGAGAATATAGCACTCAGATTAATTTGCAACATTACGGTACCACATGTTCATTCTTCTAGCTCCATTTGACAAGGAGATATAACATAGAAAGGACAGGCAGAGATCAGAGGTAGCGCGTTATATATACTATATGTACATGTGCGTGTGTATAATGTGCAGGGACTTTTTGGAATGCTGGTGTGGCTTTTCCCCTTTGACAAAGGCACCATGCCGAAACGGCCGTCGGGATGACTTACAGCCTCCGCACCTCGATGCAGAGTACCATCTCTCCATTATATATTTATATTGTGGACTTTGAATATGGACTGTGTTACAATTGCTATTCTCTGATGCTTATAGGAGTTGATGGACTTTGGTTTTTGCTTTATCTATTGTCTCTGGCTGCATAACAATTTTAGTTTTTTGCACTATATGCACTTTTTTTATGGGAATTTCATGCACTTTTACTGGACATGTTTTTTGGTGCTTTAATAAATCATCTTTAATAATTGATCATTGATATTTTCACTGCGGTTTCTCCACCCCCCCCAAACACACTGCTCTTTTTCTGCGGCTCCTTTGGGAACTATTCCCATAAACTTCTGCTGCAACGATATGCATGCCCACAAAGGCAGCACTATGCAGGAATGAGAATAGTCAGTACACACTGAAGACATAGGTACATCGCGGATTGGAAAAATGATCCTGTTCCAAATTTCAAAACGCATGAAGCAATACTGTTTGCAATGACTGCAGCATCATGGGACTATACACACAGGTAAGATGTTGGTCCTTGGTGTCAGTTATCACATGATTGGCACGATAATAAATAAAAAAAAGCCCAGTGTTTACCCAGATAACCTCAGCTGCTAATTTCTATGTCACTGTGTTTCTAAGTCACAATAAAGATGAACACTGGTAAAGTTGTACTACAAATCTTACGTTTAATCCATTGGCAGGGTCCATACTTGACCATTTTGCAGGAACAGTTTCCAGACGAGAACGCATCCTCTGGGAACTGGAAGCAAAGATACAGTCATATCAATCTGCAAGATTTTGCCATGTAGACAATTAATACATAAATGTCAAAATAGTTAAATGTTGAATGTAGATGACAAAATGTGGAAGCAATCTGGAGAAGATACAAAGCATCACAACTCTTATGTTAACTGCCTGCCACACCAAAGGCTATGTTTCTAATCACCCAGTCTGCAGTAATGTCTTGTACCACTTTTATATGTATAATATAATATTATACATTATATATAACAAACTGGCCACCATAAAGCTTGTGACCACATCATTTCCTACAATGCAACCATCTTAAAAACAGAACCATAGAGCCATAGGTGACTGTGTAAGAAGGAGGTTGTTGAAAGGGTCTTTACACAGTTTGTTGTTACAGTAACACGGGTCATTATTTAGTGCATAAAACAAAAAAGTTCAAGACAATGGGGCAGATCCAGAACAGCACTTGTGAGCGAATTTACATGTGGCGGAGACTTAAAATTGCGTTTTGGTAAGTACTGTGCAAGCGCACCATAGAAAATACGCTCCGTAACGTAGAGTAAATGTGAACGTATGGCCCATTCACGTATGTGTTGCGTAAATCCTGTGTGGGCGTGCTAATTTTACGTGAGTATAAAATACGTCTGAAATACGCTATGTAGGCGGGGGTTTGTATTTAAAGTGTACAGTATGGGCATGCTTAGCTGCGTAAATACGTGTTGCCCATACGTACGTGAGCGGATGACATCGGTTACGTGGGCAAAAGTTAAGGTAGGGTTTGGAAAGCGGATCTCAGACATTCAAGGGGTGTGCCAAGGGGAGTGTATAGAAGGTATGCACGCGTAAATACGCTACGCGAGTAAACGGATTGCAAGCGGAGTTCTGGATCTACCCCAATGAGTGTAAAATAAGTAGCATATAGTAATAATAAACATACAAAAATCTCAAGGCTGTGAATTAAACCTCAGTAGAAACTAACAAAAAAATGACATTTTGGAGGGAATACAATTAGTGGTTGCGATTTTTCAGCCACTGTTACACGTCAGTGATTCACCAATAAATAATTCTATTATTAATTCAAAGCAACATGGTCCCAAAAAATTCTACACATCTTGCATTCAGTCTTCTACTTTCAATAAGTGAACAATAAGTAACGTAGATCTCAAGTACGCCATTTTTTCTCATACCTATGAAGGAGATGAAGATCTCAGAGCAGTACGAATTACTAAATAAGGAATGACAGGTCATTATTTAGCCCTAACGATAACCCAAAATAAAAAAAATAGGAAAATCTGTCATTTATTGCCTTGTTTATCTGCCAGTAACCGGATCCCTTTAAATGCTATTTGTTACTAGAACAGCGTAGACATTTATAACAGGTGTCCATAGGCATATATTGATTTGGTAAAAATTGTGTGCTTGGTATGTCTGGGTTCCCCCATGTGAGGTCCATTCCATGAACCCCCAACATGTCAGAGCACTAGGGTTCCTTTCAAATAGCCTTAACTGTAGCAACAGTGTTGACGTCACATTACAATAATTCTTGAGTGGTTTCAGTTTCATTACACTTTGCAGGCTGCTTTACTGCAATGTTTATGTAACTGCTATATCTCCCTATAAACAAAAAGTAATGAGGAGTATAACTTACTTCTGTCCTCTCCTCCTTCCTCTCCGGGAGCGTTTCAGCAGCTGGGGTGGCACCTGAGGCGGCAAGAAGAGTTCAACTAATGAGGCAAATGAAATAAAAGTAGTCCTACTTACTAACCTGGGCTTTAATATTTCTTGTTGCTCATAACCCTTTCACATCACTAAAGGCAATAAGCCGGGTGAATTGCCACGCAAAATAAACACCAAAAAACCCTTTTAAAACAAGCGATGACCCGATGCAGGGCCTTTCACAATGCAGGGTAGACCCGGGAAATTCCTTGTCCAAGGTCTGCCCTGACAGGATAGGGACAGCCTGCAGCTCCCTACCCTGTAAACAAATCCCTCCAATCGGGTGTGTTAAGTGAGAACCTTTCACATCACCACTTACCCATCAGGCCCGGGACCAGGACCCTGGTACCTTTCACATCACCCCCAAAAACCCAGCTGAGAGTAGTGATGGGAAAAGGGGTTTAAAAGAACAAACTGAAGGATTTGTGAGAATGTGAGAGTTATTAAGTGCACACATTTTATTAACATGTTTTTATATACCTAGTGCTTTACAGATAATATTTCACATTCACATCAGTCCCTGCCCCATTGGCGCTACACACACACATAGGGTAATTGATTAGGGTCATTTATTCAGCAGCCAATTAACCTACCAGTATGTTTTTTTGAAGTGCGGGAGGAAACCGGAGACAGACACAGGGAGAACATACAAACTCCACACAGATAAGGGCTAGTCTGGGAATCGAACTCATGACCTCAGTGCTGTGAGACACGTGTTACTCACTGAGCCACCGTGCATTTTATAAGCAGCTGAGAAACAATTCCAATAGAATGGATTTCCAGGAAATCACATGAGCTTTTAAAAAGCTGATAAACAAAGCAAGTCAATCAAATATATTTTCAAAACCCCCTCCATAGAAAATAAATTGGTATGATCAGTCTCCTTTGTACTGATAGCAAAAGGCTAATATGCTGTACATACACAATAACTGAGCATTTAGTACAACATACATTGATACTGGGCATTCTGGCTTCTTCGGTGTTGTTTTTCCCTCCAGCATAACAGTATACTAT
>WWET01002773.1:201936-214582 GCA_011038615.1 Limnodynastes dumerilii | reverse complement strand
CATCTCATCTCTAGAGAATTTTTTTTTTATGTCAATGCGATGTCACCGCGATTCGGTGAAATCGCATATAGTGAATTACAAACATTGTATGTTTGTAATTGAAAAAAGTCGGGACCGCGATTTTCGGACCCGCGATTAAAAAAATACTAAAATCACGTGATTTTGAGCTTAGTGAATCGCCTTTGTGAATAAGGCCCTTAGAGTAAAATGCTAATTAAATATACACACTCGAAAAATCTGCAGTACTGATTCAGAGAAAAGAAAGAAACTGATTAACTGCTCTCCCTGGGTCTGGGGTGCAAAGTAAGGTCGTAAGTCTTTTCTGCATATAATTAGGTACGTGCAGGCTTTATAAGCTGTGAATCGGTCGTGCTTAATGGTGCTTAAAATTGCTTATGATTTAAAGATATACATAACTAAATGCCCTGAATAGGCTCTGGAAAAGTTAAATACATTTTATTTCTAAAAACATCTAGTACTGTCATTAACATATTAACATATGTAATAAAAAATAACCATAAACAAATAAAACAAGAAATAAAAATAAACATGACATACTTTACAAAAAACATAAACAAATACTGTATGAAGTTATAAAAAAAATGATCTACTACATATAGAAAGTTTTATAAAGATTTACAAAAAAATAATTGAAAAAAATAAAAACCAAAATAAAGAACCACTATAGTTATATAGATGTAAATGTAATTGTGTTTTGGTATAAAAATTTAAGGTAATTAGTTTTAAAAAAAAATGGTTAATGTCTTGCACAAAATGTGAAATCAGCATTCGAGTACAAAAACAAGCCTTTATTTGTTTATTTTATAAACACACATTTATTGCTTAAAAACACGCAGCAGGTGTGGGCTGAACTAAGAGAAGACACATGGGCTCACAGCAAACAATACGGTTCCTCAACATACGAGTGATCAAGAGCTACATTATCTTTTCCCATGCGTATCTTAGTTTCCACAAAGCACTCCTACCTGTTAATCAGTCCTAACTCTGTTGGCACACCCATACTGTACATTATTAGCCTGTGTATAACTCATTTGCATTAAGAGTCTTACAACCCTAGCCACGCATGCGGGACTTGTTAAGCGTCCATGGGCTGGATCCAGAACAACGTCCGTCGCCCATAATACGTCCGTCAGATGCCGAAAATAGCTACTGTGCATGCGTAGTAACTAATTTACGTAATCTACATATTGTTTTGTTACATAGAATGCGTATTTGCAGTCTTTAAGACCAAATATACGCAATCTACATAACGAAATGATACGTAGATTACGTAAACTAGTTACTACACATGCGCAGTAGCTATTTTCGGCATCTGATGGATGTATTATGAGCGACGGACATTGTTCTGGATCCAGCCCCATGTGTGCAACAGTCCTAATTCAGACATCCGTGTATGTGAATTAGTTGGCCAGGGGTCATATATTTGGGTTCTTGGCATGCACAGTTTAACTGAGCGAAAAAATACGCAAGTAGATTCCACATTCTCTACCTACCTCATATATATCCAGCACCCTCTCTTCAAGTGTTCTCTCCAACTCCCTCATTTATTTCTAGCACCCTTATCCTCCAGTTTTCAGAGAACAGAGGACTGAAAAATAAAATAACGGAAACAATGGGGAGCACTTAAAGAATATACAATAACAGAAAAAATACAATACAGAAGAAAGCATATACAGAGAGTGATTTTTTTGTTGATAAGGATGTATTCCCTACTGGTGTACAACAGTTTAAACCTAGATCGACATTTGAACCAGTGATAAATAATCCTTCTGTGGAGACATTTATGAGATTAATCAAATGTGACATCTGGAACAATTGGCATAGAGGCAAAATTAAGCACTCAAATTTGTCTATTGATGAAAGAAAAGCGGTTGAATCTTTACGTAAAAATGACACAATAGTGATTCGTCCCTCAGATAAGGGAGGATCAATTGTCATCCTTGACAGAGATTGGTACATCAATGAAATATTAAGACAGTTGTCAGATACAACTTGCTATAAATTGCTGACATATGACCCCACTGACACATATAAGCGTGAATTGGATTCTTTATTGGATATGGCACTCATTAACAATTGGTTGACTAAAGAAACTGGTGAATTTCTTAGACAAGAATATCCGAAGTTCCCTTTAATATACATACTACCAAAGGTGCACAAATCCTTAGAGAATCCACCGGGGAGACCCATAATTTCTTCTATGGGCTCCTTATGTCAACCGATTTCTCAATATGTCGATTTTTTACTTCAACCCACTGTGCAGAGAACATCTACATACATTAAGGATACAAATGATTTTTTGTTGAAATTGAACAGTGTTCAGAAACCATTGAAAAAATGTTTATTGGTGACATTAGACGTATCGTCTTTGTATACTAACATACCACATCGAGAGGGATTGGAGGCTGTTCGGGAACTCATTACAACATCACAATATTATGATGGACCGCCCGTTGAATTTTTACTTTTGATGATTGAATTTATTTTGACAAAAAACAATTTTTTATTTCAACACTCTTTTTATTTACAGTCACAGGGCACGGCGATGGGGTCGAACATGGCCCCATCGTATGCCAATCTGTTCATGCACCATTATGAGTTACAGTATATTTTGAGTGGCTTTTTTTCATCATACATTTTATTTTATGTTAGATTTATTGACGACCTCTTTCTATTATGGACTGGCACGGAATTGGAAATGAATATGTTCTTGGAGTTTTTGAACACACGGGATACTAACATAAGATTCACAATGGAGACTAACTGGAATAAAATCAATTACCTTGATGTGTGTATTGTACAAAAGGATGATGGATTTGACACTCAACTTTATCGTAAAACTGCAGACATGAACACGCTACTTTTAGCCAACAGCTTCCATCCTCAACCTTTGAAAAATGGACTCCCCTTTTCTCAATTGATTCGAGTAATTAGAACCACGTCTGACAAATCTATTTTACCATTAGCCCTTCAGGAGATGGGTAACAGATTTTTGGCCCGGGGATATAGAAGAAATGAAGTACTGAAGGCTATTAAACATTGCCATGCATTGGATAGACAAGAACTATTAACTAAACCAAAGAAGAATAACACAGATAAAAGAATAGTACTATCTACAACTTTTTCAACTATGTCTAAAATAATGCAAAGGGCTGTTCTAAAACATTGGCACATATTGCTTCTGATCCACGTATTGGGACCAAACTCCAGAATCCACCTCTGTTTTGTTATAAACGCTGCGCTAGCTTTAAGGATAAATTGGTCAGAAACGACGTTTTACCAGGGAGTACTAGCAATTGGTTGTCTTTGAGACAGGGGGTTTTCAAATGTGGGGGGAGTGTGAACTGTAAATTCCTTGAGATAGGGGCTCAGTTCACACACCACAACACTAATCAATGTATACACATTAAACAGTGTTTGACTTGCGATAGCCGATATGTTGTGTACGTTGTAAAATGCACTTGTCCCCTTATATATGTAGGGAAAACCATCTGTAGACTAAAAGATAGAATAGCGATGCATCGCTCCTCTATAAAGAAGGCGTTTGTAAATATAGATCAAAAGACCCCGCCTGTTGCAAGGCACTTCGCGCAAAAGAAACACAAAATGTTGGATTTCTCTTTTATGCCGATATATCAAGTGCCCCCACAAAGAAGAGGAGGAAATAGGGAATTATTGCTATTACGTAAAGAATGTGAATTTATTTATAATCTGAAAGCACTAACCCCCTTTGGTCTTAATGATGACTTCAGTTTAAACTGTTTTATTTAGACAATGTTTACTATATTCAATATTGCATAATGTCTCCTTTGAATAATTGCGATTTACTTGTGCTGTTATGGTTTGTGCAGCCTGACCTTGAATATATTGATTGGTTGCCAGTGAGTTGCGGCACCTCCGTTTGGATGTCTGGCATACTCAGGGGCTAGTCCGGTGACGTCGCTGTGAGGGGCGTGCGCCGCTCGCTGTGTACTCCCAGACGCTTACTAGTTGTCTGGGTAGCCTGTGGACGCGTAGTCATGGCGACGGATGCGCCGGACGGCTGGTTAATGACGTCAGACGCCATCGGGGAGCTGATGAACACACGTGGAGAACCTGCAGGTGTAAGGTATTTTGTGAATATTTCTGTCTATATATGCTTCTTTTACCTTTCACATGTTCATGAAGCCTGGCTACGCTCTGGTACTGCCTGCCACCCCTTGACAAAGGCTATGAGCCAAAACGGCCATTGGGGACTTTATCTCCATCTCTGGGACACCACCATTATCTACTGCTGAGTATCGAATGGACTTTTCATTACTGTATTTTTGAAATTATGTGGCTCCCATGATATATGTTGGACATTTTGGGCATTAAGCCAGTGTGGCTTCTTTTTTTACACAGTTTTTTCTCATAATGGTGCTTTTTTCTATGGTGCTATTTTTTGTATATTAAATGATGCGTTTTGGCTAAGATATTTTTGTTAGCTGTCTTTACCTGTTTTATACATGGTTGATGTGTGTTATAATACAATCTTGCACCCGGCTTCAAAGGATAATTATTTGGCAGAAAGTGCGTCCCAGGCTATATATATATATATATATATTACACATACACCCAAGTGGTGCGTAGATTGTGTAAATGAGGTACTATGCATGCATAGTAGCTCATTTTTCAATTCTACACACTTAAGATGCACAAGCTTGTTATGTATAAATATGGCCCATAGTGCATAAGAACACAGAACAGTAATGTGTAAAACCAATGCAAGCAAATAGTGTAGTTTTATCTGGATAAAATAGAAAGGTCAGGGTCCATCCTTTTTGGTGGGTACTCTGGGACATTGACTGAATGATGGGATTCCCGTAGTGTCACAGAGTAATGGGGGAGTAACAAGGTTGTACAGTCATGTCCTTAAAAATATGAAGGAAAACAAGAGGGAGTAGACCCGAGATAGTGTATTCACTCTGTGAGGGAGTGAATTGTTAATCCCAGAGTCTTGTAAAACCATGATAACTCTGCTGGAGTGCGCACCCTGCTCTCTCCTCTTTGAATCTATAGTAGTAGAGATGACAGATGATATATCTATGGAACTTTTTCTTGTGGTCATCCATTTTCCCATGGGATGTGAGAATAGAGAATATCTGAAGAGATCAAGATTAGGGCCCATCTGGTTTCAACTACTGAACAGGAGTTCATATAGGTTGTGGGAAACCCCTATCCCCTATTAAGGAAAAATGGAGAGCTCCATGTTAATCCATCAGTATGAAAGTATGTGGTTCAGTTGGAGTAGGTGGGGTGAAACTCTGAGGGAGTACACCAGCCAATTAGAGTCTTTCAAAGCAGGTATGTAGGGATGTAAAAGGTAAAAGTTCTTTTGTGTGGCTGCAGAAAAGAGCTGCTGTAAGTCTAGAAAGATTGCTTGTCTCCAGATCCATGTGTGCCTGCAGACTGTGTGCAGGCAGCAATTTGTAGAATGGAGAAAGAGGCAGCTGGTGGACAAAAGGCCCCAAATTCCTGGGGGAGGTAAGTGTTAGGGTTAGGCTACAGGGAAGGAAGTCTTAGAGTCGGGCTGCGGGGAAAGGAGGGTTATGGTAATGTAAGGGGAAGGTTAGGGAAAGGCACAATGAACAAACCACAATACACACTGTGCACCCCTAATGACGCTCCACCAAACAGAGGGGTCACTCACCCACCCTACAAATAATAAACCCCTATATAAAGGAAGATCACAAATGACAATTGAATTGTGCTAGTTAGAGCGGAAAAGGGTTAGAATATCAAGTTCCTTTCTCTTCATAGTTTATAAGTGTCTTACCTTTCAATAAATGTCTCAGTTTTATCAATACAGCAATATATTCTCAAGTTTTCAAATACTTTCAAATCCTGTAAGGGCTCTTCAATTGATATCTCAATTTCTCTAATGAAGCACTGTGTGTGATATTTCACCCTTTTTCTGTTGCCTCATGATGATTTCATAAAAAACAGGAATATACTATATAGTGTGATACCGTCAGAACTCCTATTAAATTATTAATTTAGGATTCCACTCACGTGTATCTCCTCTTGTGTAATTGCTCATCAAAATGTACAGATGATCCAATGATGTCCTCCTTCAAGGGTGCTCCTCTATCTCCGGCGTATCTCTCCTGTGTTACCAATAACAACAGAAAAATCTTCTTCCATTTGTAACAGGAAGAAAATCCTTTATTACTGAGGGTGGTCGCACTCACATTATACACCTTTTGGTGTGTTCGCATATATAAAGTGGTTGCCTTATCATTCACTCCCGATGTCTCGCCATCCAAATCCACATGCAAAACAAAAGGCACCTTTCTGTGATACCGTAGGGATTTGAACAGTCCTATCACCAGAAGGGAGTTATACTCGCCTTGCCCACCTCTTGTGGGCAATTGAACAGTCCTATCACCAGAAGGGAGTTATACTCGCCTTGCCCACCTCTTGTGGTGTGATAGCGGAAAAAATGTGTCACAGAAACCTGATCTTCCACAGTTTCTCCTTTCTTAACAAGTGAGGGAATATAGACGGAGAGGGTCTGATCCGCTTAAAAGATTCTCACAGAAAAAGCAGTCCGTACCCTCTCAAAGGGCACTCGGAGTGCAGAAAGAAATTCCAAATCCGATGGATAACTATATTTCTTAAATTCTTTATTCAAAAAGTCCCACAAGAAGATTCCACAGAAGTGATATAAAACACAAATATTAAAAACATAAGAAAAACTGCATACTTAGGTGCACACCACAATAAATGCAGAAGGGAGGGAGTACTCCTCTTTTTCTCCTTAGTGGAGAATGGGTGATCCCTGATTGTTTGGGCTGGGGATAGACTCTGTTTTAGATGGTAAGAAGGGCATTTGATACAAAGTAACAAAAAAGGGGCCCGCACTTTGTAACAAAAAATATGTCTCCCACTGCCGATGACAAGTAAACAAACAAGGCACCTATCCATCACACTGCCAGCTACACCGACGCTTTTCCATCAATATACTCTGTCTTTTTCAAGGTAAGCTGATGTAGGGGTAAGTTCCGGTTTAAATACTCTCTCAATCTTCCCTAATTAGGCAACTCCTGTGGCGATCCTCATTCATACCAAAAAATACTTTAAAAAACAGTATCAAGCATGATAAACCTCGCTTCTTATTCCCACACATTATATTTTCAAGAATGATTACTCGGTACCGCTTGTACTATAAAACTTTGATATGATTCCACATAGATATAAATCACGACCCCGCATAGATCGTCTCTCAAATTGAATTCATGTCCAAAGTTTCTTTTCCAAATTTCTTAGAATTTCAGGACCGACAAGACCATCATATGTGATCGTCCAGAGAAAATATTCCTTAAAAATAGTTTTTAAAAGCAATATTTAGAACCCGCTAAGTATCCTATCATACTGCCCGTACTGGTGAAACACTCGCAGTCCTAGTGTCCTACCTCTTTTTAATTCTGGCATAGTATACCTCTCAAAATGGGGTATGTTTCCACCTTTAATATTCAAACCTGCTGGGGGTATTCCATCCATAACATCAATCCAGCACAGGGACATCCATGAGGATATATTCATAACAAACTTGCATTGTGCATCATATCTTCTATACATTGCGATGACTATTAATTGAGAACATATCCGTATAACCCAGTCTTGCATATCCAATGCACAAGAAATTATGCAATTTACATGTAGTTGTAAGGACCATAATCGGTCCCAAATCTTTGTGATCAAAAGCTCCTTAATGGAATAAAATGGAAATATAATTGTGAATGTAACTGTACGTCACCAGTCTCCTCATTTTTGTATATCCAATATATAAATAATAGTGATAAGAACCATAGTAAGTCCTATGTACCTAATACATAACGAATAGTTCAATACATGTGGTTGTGAGGGCCGTTATCTTCCCAAATCTCTGTGATCAAGGCTCCATACTGGAACAAAGTGAAAAAATATAAACATGATTGTGTACATGACTTCAATCTTCTAATAAAAAAACCTGTTATGTGCATATAACTTAACCATTAGTAATAAGGACCATCGCGAGTCCCATATATTGGTCATAAAAAACTACCTCTTAATCCTCCTCTTGAACATGTGGGTTTCAAATGAAACTCATAGTATTAAAGAAAGATAGGGATTAAACCCTTATCTCCTTTAACAGTGCATAACTGTGCAGTGGTAGAAAGATTATGAAAAAGTGCTGGCACATCAGGGAATTATTCGAAAAACCACTTGAGTTTGAATGCATTGTTCAAGCCTGTTGGTTCTAACGTTCTCGTTCTGTATATTAATTCCATTTCCTGTTGTGCCAAGTCCTTCACTCCATTGTGTTGTCTCCAGTTCCCCTCTACCTTCTGGATTCCTATCCCCTTTTAATGGAACTCACATCACTGTTATGAACCTCTTTGAAGTGCAGTGATAGTGGGTGTGTTGTTGATCCAAATGTTCCGTAAGTTCTCCCCCCACCTCTCATTTAGTTTCCTGGTAGTTCTACCTATATATTGGAAGGAGCACTTACATTTGATTAAGTAAACGCAGTTCTTGGAATCGTACATCATAAAACTGGTTATCTTTCTTTCTTCCCCTGTTGCTGAGGATTTGAAGGTGTCAAATTTGGCCTGTGTGCTCTTCACATTTGTACACATAACACAATTGTGACACCTATAAAAACCTTCATTTTTCTTTATGCCCTTTTTGCCAGGATGGTTGCTCACACTTTTTACTACCCAGTCTTTTATATATCTAGCTTTTTTTTTATAGATGATCCATGGCTTTTCAGACACAATCCCTTTCAAATCCGGGTCATTCAACAACAGTTTTCAGTGTCTCTTGACAATTTTTTCCAGCTCCTTATACTCTGAATTAAATTGTGTTATAAACATAACCGGGCGGGTTTTATCTTCGGTACTCTCTCCCTTTTTCTTTTCCTTAATAAGGTTCCCCCTCTTTTTTTCTTTTTGCTTTCTGATATGCCTCTTCAATTTTCTTTTCTTCATAACTTTTATTAATGAATTGTGTCTTCAAGAGTTCACCTTGTGTCTTGAATTTCTCCATCTCTGAACAGTTACATCTCATTTGTACAAACTGGCTATAAGGTACCGTCTCCAGCTACTTGGGATGGTGTCCGCTGTCCCTCTGTATGTACGAATTTTTGTCTGTCAGTTTGGAATATGTGGAGGTGTTGAATTTCCCATTGCCATTAGTTATGGTAAGGTCCAAAAACGACTTCATGTTCACTGATGTTGAAAATTAGTTTGATGTTAACCTCTTTCATATTCACAGAATCTGTTCAGCTCCTCCCTGGGGCCCTTCCATACAAACAGTACATCACCGATGTACCTGTAATAAGCCACTAGGTGGTTTTGTGTACAGCTATGGGAACATACCCATTTATCTTCCCACCAAGCCATGAAGATGTTGGTGCGAATTTAGTCCCCATAGCCGTGCCTGTCAGTTGAAGGAAGAAATCAAAAATAATTGTTTTTCAGGATAAGGTCTATCCCTTCTGTTATAACCTTTTACCTTCTTCCAACTGGGATTTCTGGAGCATCCACTCTATTCCATCCAGGCCTTTCTGATGATTAATGATGGTATACAAAGAGCTTATGTCGGTCATCACCAATGTA
Organism: Limnodynastes dumerilii; assembly: GCA_011038615.1. Lineage (NCBI taxonomy): Eukaryota > Metazoa > Chordata > Amphibia > Anura > Limnodynastidae > Limnodynastes > Limnodynastes dumerilii. The sequence goes on along the minus strand of WWET01002773.1, from coordinate 204,938 downwards.
AGCCCCTCCTCCCAGACAATCTCTTTCAGCCTCCTGATCACATGTCCTGTATCTTTAAGATATGCTTTAATTTCCACCATTAGTGGCTGGAGGTAATAATCTATTACCTGGGAGAGGTTAGCTGTTACTGAGTTTAACCCCCACCACTATTGGTCTTCCCGGGGGGTCCGTCAGGCTCGGATTGGTTGATTTCAAGAATTCACCTTCATTTTCTGATATGGTCCCTTTTCTCTGGAATGAGTCTGCAAAATTCTTTATTATGTTCTGAATTTTCATCTGTAACTTTTTGTAAGTCTCTTTGTCGTTATGTAGTCTGTAACATTCTTTCTCATATGCTTCTTTGTCTAGGATAACAATCCCTACTCTTTTATCGAAGGGTTTAATGACAATTTCTTTGTTCGTACTTAAAACCTTCAAGGTTTGTTTTTTTTTTCCTTCTTCAGGTTCATATTCCCTTTCTATCTATTTTTCATATTCTCCACCTCCTTCAATACAGATTTGCTGAAAGTTTCCACCCAGCACCCTTTCTGGTGTTGTGGGGAAAAAGGTTGATCTATTTTTAAAATTCTTCCCTCCTTGATGTTCGTTCAGATTTTCTGTGTTTTTATTCTTAAAAAACTTTTTTAATGTCAATTTCCTGACAAACTTATTCATATCTACGAAAAATTTGAAAACATCCTTCTTGGCGGTTGGGGTGAATTTCAAACCCCTACTTAGGACCTTGTGTTTGCTCAATTTGTAGACCTTCACCTTGTCCTTATCTTGGACAATTTTCTTCCTTTTTGTGCATTTTCTCGGTTGTTTCTTATATATTGCAGAATTTTTTAACTTCCCCTCTTCCCTCTTTTTGTGCCTTTTTAATAGCCTGTTCAGAAGGAAGTAGGTTTACCCTAAAAAAAAACCTTTCTTCTTTTTTCCTATAATGGGAGTCATATCTAGATCTATCTTCTTCACTCCTTCCCTCCTAAAATAATGCTGCTTATATTCCTTTTCCCATATACACCTCCTTTTTCCTGATCTATGCTTACCTCTTATCCTCGATTCATCTCTTCTTTCTTCTTTCTCTCACTTCTCTTGGAAGGTGTCTGTAGCTATCTCTACTTACTTGATGTTCTCTAATGCCTTGTGAACGTTCCCTACTTCTTTCTTTGAGGGGATACCGTTACCCTTCATAATGTCTTCCTTCATCCCTCCACTCTCCCTGTCTCCTTTCATCCCCAAAATATTGTCTTCTCTCACCTCTTCTATCCTCCATCGGCCATCACCATGGGTCTCCCTCCTCTCACTTTTATCGTACCTTTCCTCTCTTCGTCCCTCTTTATAATATTCATTCTTATATTCCACTCTTTCTCTTTTATCATTGTATCCATTGTTCTTTCTTGGTTCCTCTTTTCTCCTCCTATCCTTATAATTTTCCCTATTATCGTTATAACTAGTATGTTACTCCTTTTTATTACTTTTCTTGGCACCTTTGGAGTGGCCCTGTTTGTGCTTCTTTTCATGATGGGGGGTGTACCCCTATTCTTTTGTTGGTTTGAATTAATTTGGGATTTTTCACTCGTTCGGTTCTCATTCTTCTTATAATTTTCTCTCGATCTTCCTTTTTGGGTCTCTCTCCCTCTCCCTCTCCCTCTCCTTCTAACCTCCAACTTCTGGTTCTCGTTCTTCCCTCAGATTGTTTAATAGGCCTTCTTCATGTTCAATAAGGCAGTCCAATAGTATGTCGTTCATCCTCTCCATTGTTCTGTTATATTTCTCTTGTCCTTCAATTTTACTATATTGGACTCCTTTTATATGGTCATTCTTATCTCTCCTAAATTTCTGTGATTTCTTGTTTCAGTATTCTTTGATGCAGTAATTTTTCCATTTCTTTGAATTCCTGTAATTCTTAAAACTTTATCAATAGGCTTCTAAATTCTGTGATTTCCTGCTCTAGTACTTTCAATTCCTCTCTCTTGACATTCAAAATGTGACCCATTAATGCAAACGAGCACTCCTCAAGAATCCTATACCACCCTTTATAAAATTATTTTGTTTTAGATTCAAAGGTACATTTCTTTTCATCCCTAAACCCCTTGGGATAATCTGTTCAGCTATATATTGTTCAAATGTGATGATTTCCCACCACAATCTGTTTTCTTTCTTCAATACTTTCAATACTTTCCCATTTTTGTTACAAAGTGCGGGCCCCTTTTTGTTACTTTTTTTTATTATTATTTTTTTTTTTTTTCTTCCTGTTACAAACAGTATTACACAAGGATATTTTTCTGTTGTTATTGGTAACACGGGAGAGATACACCGGAGATAGAGGAGCACCCTTGAAGGAGGACATCACCAGATCATCTGTACATTTTGATGAGCAATTACACAAGAGGTGACACACGTGAGTGGAACCCTGAACTAATCATTTAATAGGAGTTCTGACGGTATTACACCATATTGTATATTCCTGTTTTTTATGAAATCAGCACGAGGCAACAGAAAAAGGGTGAAACATCACACACAGTTCTCCATTAGAGAAATTGAGATATCGATTGAAGAGACCTTATAGTAATTGAAAGTATTTGAACACTTGAGAATATATTGCTGTATTGGAAAATTGAGACATTTATTGAAAGGTACTTTACTGAAATAGAATATAGACACTTACAAACTGTGAATAGAAAGGTTAGGGAAAGGATTAGGGTAAGGGTTGGAGTTAAATTCATACTTGCCATTCACCATAGGATCTTATTACTTTCATCCATGGTTTGCTTCTGCTCAGTGAGGCAAATTTCTGTTGTAGTGACAGGTTAGTGTTGAGGGAAAGGATAACTTACAAGACTCTTTTCATGTAGTGAAGTGGGTGGGAGGGTTACTCTGGATATGCAGATAATATCCAATGATGAACAGCTCAATTTCTTGTATGGTCACAGGCATCAGTACAGGCTAGAGCAGCTCACTGTAATATTCAGACCCCCCCCCTCCTCTACACACACACACACACACACTCTCACACACAC
>WWET01002773.1:170883-184887 GCA_011038615.1 Limnodynastes dumerilii | reverse complement strand
GGGTAAGGTAATAGGGATTTGTCTTTATTGAGAATGGAGGCCAATCTTATACAGTTTGGTACGATGGCGCCACATGGCTTGAATGATTAATCTCTCCTCTCATGCTTTCTATAAATCTCCCTTTTGTTTCTTCTACTAGGTACCAGTTGAAGATTTGCATCATCGTTCTTGGCTACTTCTCTAAATGTTAATATATTATAATATTTTTAATATACAATGCATAGTATTCCATGTTTGCAGTTTTGTATTTATTTGTTACACTTAGGATTGTGAGCAGCATTGACTCTGGGCTTCCGAATCTCAGAATGAGTGCCGGGGAGCTTAGGCGCGCGTCCTGGTCTCCATGGCGACGGTGCACATGGTGACGTGCTTCGGCCGACAGGCTGCGGACGTCATAGGTTGTGCGTCCGGACGCTGTGGATACCAAGGACGCTGTGTCGCATGTGTTCCGGTGCTCATGCTGGGTTGGAGGAGGCTAATTGTGAACAGCTGCGGTAAGTATATATGTGATTTGGTATTATGGTTTATTGCATGCAGTGTCCTGTTACAACCAGTTTGCCCCTGATGATGGTGTGTGGAACACACTGAAACGACCGTCGTCGGGCTGAACATCCTCTCTTATGATGGGTGACTATGATGCCTTAGTCTGTTACAAGGATACGCTTAGTGTCCTGCAGAATTGATATGCCGATATACCCATGTGAATTCATATTTATCAAGTGACCTGCATTTTTTCTTCTTTTTGCACTATTTGCACTTTTTTGTACACTCATTGTTACAATCATGGATGGAAATCTCCCTGAATGCTTATGTCTGTGACTTTTTTTGTGGAAATTAAAGCTGTTTCTATTTTTTGAATACCTTGGATGAACTTTATTTGATGGAGTGTGGATTATGACTATTTATTGTCATTATTGGATATATACTATTGCCTTAGATCTTCCACCCACTTTTTCAGATTGATTATTTACTTATTATAAAACATAATCACTGATGGCTTGGGTTTAAGAAATTGGACATAATTCAATTTATTTCACAGATGCCATATTTAATAGTAAAAAACAAAATAACTTTTGAAAACATGACTTGGTTTTGATCAGAAAAAAAGCCGGACACCTCATCGGCTTCCTGCCCCGCAATATTGCACATTGTAGGACTGTTCATGGTACAGTAATTAAATAAGCACAGTTGGCATGAGGCACAGAAACTCCACTGTCCAGCTGACCCTCTCCAACTTTATGGTGGTGTACAGTGGTATGTACACCCAGGCATCTTCCACAGTGCTGAGAAATCATACAGTATATAAATAAAATCTCCTTTATATTATAAGTTATTATAAAACTTTGGTCTGAACTTCCAAACTTTATTAACATTCTGTAAAAATAACTTTACTCAAAACTTCACCCTAGCAAGATCTGGTCTACACAGCATAAGATGTGCGGTGTATTGTAGTCAAGTGCAGAACTCTCTGGTCCTGGTAGAGATTTTCTTGAAAAGGATTCCAGTCAATGTTAGTGCTTGGCTGTAGAGGGCAGCATTCCAGATATTATATTATAAGGCCATGTTTTGCTGCCAGCAGGCTTGTGTCAGTGTTTCAGAGTCTGGGTTTTGCAAGAAATGTTGACAAAGGATTTAGAGACTTCACCTGGTTGGTTCGTTCCTTTCTCTGGATCAGTTCTGTCGACTTTCCTTGTGCTTGCATAAATAAGTTAATTCAAAGAGTGTAGTGTACTCCTTTATACTTCATATCACTTCCCACTGGCTTTCGAGTAGATCCAACATTTGCTTCCAGCATAGTTCTTGTATCTTAGTGTCACGTCACTGTTAGTCATCCTCAGTCGTCCACTTGATCATGGTCTCCGGTGACCGGTACAAGAAGATTAGTTTTGCGTACAGCTCTTCCTCTAGCTCAAGCTCTCCACGTTCCCGCACCACATAAATGTCCTGGCAGAGTTTGAGTATTTTATCCACACACGGAAGCTCCTCAAACATTATGGAGTGCGAAATTTCACTGAAGAAGCCACGTACAAACTTCCCGATAACTAGAACAATGGAAACATACAGCCCCATGATCCTGTGGAGAGCACAAAAGAATCAGCAATACATATGTATACTACATAATAAAGATATTATACATATAATCTGGGCTGGATTAAGGTTTGTGGGTCCTCTGCACATATTACAATTCCCATGGTGGTGGCCAAACTCTGTCCTCAGAATGTACTGTGCATGTTTTCTAGATTTCTTTGTTGTAGCACAGGTGATAAGTTACACATTTTAAAACAGCCCCAGATGTGTACAAATTTGAACTTATAATTCTGTCTGGAGAGCTGGAAACAATACGCTGTTACACTGGCCATGCTATACAAGGTCATAGGCTCCATAATTAACACTCCAGTTGAGATAGCGTATGGTGACCACACACTGCATGATAATCAGGTCAATCTCATTACTGCCCTGCACCCAGGACCGTTTCTAGGGGCAAGCGAGTTGTGCTTTCACACGGGGCATGCCCCTAGATGACTTAAGGAGCAAGAAATGGCACTGCCTGCACTGACCCCAAGAGGATCGAATTAGTGGTAGTAGACACAGAGGCCTGGATTCAGAGTTTGGGAGTAAGGGTAAAACAGGTGCAAGTGTATAGCTTGGCTAAACCATTTTGCAAAGTGAGGGGTGCTCATTAATCTTAAATCTTTTACATGCAGGGAAAATACGTTACTTTTGCACACGGAACTCAAATACCGTATAGCTTTATGTTTAATCTATGAAACAGAGTTGAGCTAAGAAATTTCACCTCTTAAATATAATTCTGTACTTACAATGTAAATTTGCCTCCCCTTGCAGTTCAACATGGTATTGCTCAGCAGCTCTGAATCCCAGCCAGAGTGTTTAAAGACAATTTAGTCTTGTACTATAATACAATCTGGGTGATCAGCTATTGGTGAAGACTCCTCCAAAGCCAGCTACACATTATATACTTGTAATACAGATCTTTATAAAGCCAGCTACACATTATATACTTGTAATACAGATCTTTATAAAGCCAGCTACACATTATATGATAGTATGTCCAATACTTCTTTAAGCTTGGTTCACACTTATCCAAAGTTGGGCTAAAAGGACGGTCAGAGCACAAATTTGATAAGTGTGTACGCTCACTCAACAGCTCTAAACATCCTGGTGTCCTGGTTGGGTCAAACTATTTTTAAACCTGTTTAACAATCAGGGAATCCCACCACCAGTCACCCGCCCAATTTACAAGTGTGGATGCTCAAGCAACGGATTCTGAAGATTGTAAGAGTGTGTACAATGACAGAATCCGTTCAGGAGAACGTTTCAGCAGCTGCAGGTGTCAGGTCTGCTGTAAAATGGAGTGTGTATCATGGATTGGGTGCTGTATCTGTAATCTGTATTATTCAATAAACAAACCAACAAGAAGAAAAACACAATAAATATGTGTTGTGGGTACCTTTAAGTAGTGCACACCTTATAAACGCAGAGTCAACTGTCGGTATTAAAACAACATTATTCAATAAACAGACTGGTCGGAAGTTGGATCTGAAGGCAATTGGACAAGTGTTTACATTTTAACTGCTATTACTTAAATGTTTATTATCTGCCATTTAAAAGACAGCCAAACATTGATTAAATTTATATATATTTTTCTGCACACCTGCATTTGCTGGCCTGCCCTTTATCCACCGTACATGTTTTCCCTCATCTCTAGCCGTGCCATCAGTCGCTCTCAGTACTGCAGAGACAGCCATACACTACTTCCATCGCAAGCTATCAGGACTACAGCAAATAGGTGTTTACTCCCATGAATAATAGGTTTTTGGTTTATTTTGAACTTACCCTTTACAGTTATTATAGCTGCCTCTGCTAGTGCCAATGAAGATCAAGGCATGTACTTAGTTATTCTGTTTAAAGATAGAGAATGAGCTGGATTGATTCTAAGATTATCTAGGTCGACTAGGAATGGGAAGCATACAGTGTTTATGTTCACTGTTCAGTATCATATGCTTAGAGCTCCTTTAGACTTACCCGTATCCTGCTAGGAAGCCCAGGCTTGGAGGGCTGACTTTGTCATTAAATATAACCATTGGGAGGATATTACAGTCTTTCTTGCAGTCCTCCAGATTAATCACCCACCACTCCAAGAAGCTGCTGGTAGAGTTCTCGTCTCCTATCCGATGGCGATTCAGATGCACCGTAACATTAAGATAACTTTCTTCTTCATCTTTGCAAGAGAAGACAGACAACACCAGCATTATCCCTGCTTCTTGTACCCCAAACAAATACAGAGAGCCCAGCACACTGCCCAGGGTGGGTGTCAGAGCCCTTCCATTTCCAGCCTTTATATGTATGGTCAAGCTACCAGTCCACACATGCAATATAGCTATCCAGACTATTCTAGCATTAGAAGGGCGAGGGAGAGTGGCCAAATACAGAGACAGAGGTATTTGCTGACCAATTACAATCACAAAGCAAATATAACCAAATACATTATAGTAAATAATTACCTTTAAGAGATAAGAAACTAATGAAGTACACCCATACTTGTCATTAAAATGACTGCACGTTATTAAATCATTGTTAACCTTTTGCAACCATAAAATAAAAAAAGTCTCTGATATAACCAGTTCTCAGTAAACTAACAGACTATCAACCTATATATAGGCTAAGATGTAAAGACAGAGCTCATCTTTGTTACTGGTCTGAGCTTTTTTGCTGTTTGATTGTTCTGTTCTGTATTGTATCACAATATGTAGGTAGCAAATTTGTAGTCATAGAAACATAGAAACATAGAAAGTGACGGCAGATAAGAGCCACATGGCCCATCTAGTCTGCCCATTTGTTTATTTTTTCCAGTCACAGGGAAAAATGGTTCCTAATGCTATTTAGCCCACAACATGGCTGCCTCCACCATGCTGCACAGAGAAAAGAAGTTTATTAAGGGAGTGTATTCTGAACTTCCTATTACTCTCTATAAACAATAAACATTGTGTTCAGCCAGGGAAGGACTATCTATACTATAAGGACAACCTTCCACAAAAATAGCAAATGATAAGATCTAAAGTGACAAACGAAAGTGCTTTTGTGATTAAACTAAGGTGAATATAAAATGAATACACAATTCTTAGATGAAAATATGTAATATCTTTCATTTACCTCTATTAAAATGATTTTTAAGTAGTGAAACAACTGAGGTGCATGACAATATTGTGACATTCCCCCCCAGTACTGTTTCCCTTTCCCTTGTTTTTATAAATATTGCTGTTTTGCTATCTCTGTTTTCCTACCGTCATCTTTTTGTGTTGAAGCGTACTTTAAAAACTCTGTATTTCTGTAACCTTTTGATGTAAAGTTAGAATTTACATTGAAAGTATTGTTGTACAAACAGAGTGTTGTAAATTTTTGTCTTATGTGAAAATGCTAAATAAAAAAACCATAAAAACCAAATAATGTATACACCATATAAAGGCTTTCCAACTTATGAATCCTAAAGCTCTATATACCTTTACACCATAAGTCAAGGAGACTTGAGTGTAGAAATAGAACTGAGCACTGTATAAAAGCAGGCTGCACTAGAATTTATGCTTCATTATTCACTATTTCTGGGAATGGTTATCCTGCTTATAGTATAGATAGTCCATCCCTGTTATGAAATTAAGTTTATTGGCTTTACAGAACATGAACTTTCCTAGTAAACACTTCTCTCTGTGCTTCAATCATTTTATTGAGTTGAGGAGTAGCACCTCGCACACTAGAGATTTGATTTAATGTATTCTATGTGAATGGAGGTTCTATATTTCCAGGAATTTATTACAGATAATAAGTGCATGGTTACAATGCCCTTATGGTTCAAACGCCCCAGAGTGGTAGTGTGTGTCAGAATGTGTGTATGTTGCTTATTGCAGTTTTGTATACACTACTGGTATCTCTGAACCAAAATCATCAGCTTGGAGAAATAGGAATACTTTAAGCAAAAAGTCATCAAAATGTAAAAATCAAAGCCTGAGGAAATCAGCTGATTGGTTTGACCTGGTCATAGGGTCTCCCTGGTGACGGTGCAAACTTGATCATTGTATTGACGTAATCTGTGATACTTGAATTGTAATAACTATATATAAAAACCATTACAGGAAGACGCTGGCACTTACCTGGCTGCAGCTGTTTCACAGGATTTGCCTCTGGACCGTTGGGAGCTCGGATGTATTTTGGAAACAAGTGTGGAACACAGCTGTAAAAACAAAGATCTTATGAGCTGCACAAATGATTTACACATATGAACAAACACTTTACAAGATATATCACAAGCATATTCAATCTATTTGCATTTCTAATCTATTATATTCCACTATATGCACACACAATTACCTTTATCATTACCAGTAGTTATTTTATTTAATTATTTTTAGACTGTGGAAGGAAGTCCACAAAAATGTGGCCAGACCACCTGAGCTCCAGACAGCTGTGATTGCTTAGAATCCTTGCAGTCTGTCTCCTGTCATTATGCAAAGGGTCAGGGAAGCAGCTCAAGGTGTGTTCCTATAGCACAATAGCTGTGTCAGAGTAGTTTGTATGTAACATGACAAGGTTCCTTATATTCAATAAGATATAATTACAAGGACTTGACCATGACAGTTACCCCACCATGATCACCTGATTATAACCTCATATAACCTTTACAATCACAACCAATATTTGTCATAATAAGTTTACAAATAAATATGTACATAATCAATGATTGGCATAGCATTGGATAAGGGATAATGAGCAGCTGAATATAGTTCACTCACACAGGGGTAACTCGAGTCCCTTCCAGGAGCTCTGCCAGCTGCATCCGCACCTCACTTCCCGGCTCCAAGTCCTTTGTGTGTTTTTCAAATGTGTGCTCTACCGTGCCACCTTTCGCCAAATCCCTGCAACCAGCAAAGAGAATTAAAACAGGATCAGCCCACATTATATCAGCTGACAGCTGGCCCATGTGGGTATGAAGATCACATTTATTATACACACTGCTTTACAAGTTTAAATTGCTTCTAAATGGAGTTTTTCCCATATGAACTCCAGGTTTATTGTTGCTGCTACTACCCACCTCTGTCTCTTACTATGGGGGATGCAGGAAAGGGAGCTTAAATGCTTAATGTTGACGGGCCATAAAATGGAGAGCAAAAGATAGTTAATCTGAGGAAAAGGTTGTAATGATGGGCAAAGAGAGGACACACTGGGCTTGATCAGGACTGGAAAGTACAAACCAACAGACATATATAATGGAAGATCTAGATGTGTGATCCACAATTCAACGCAACTTTAGCTCTAGAACTGTATGCAAGCACGGCAAGCCACACAGGGTAGTACATTGTAATGTATCATGGAAATGATGAGGATGCTAAGAGTAAGCGCTTAACAGACAATGGGAATGCAGTAATAGTATAAGCTTGAACTCAATTATCATCCACAATACACCACAAAGCATAGGCAGCATACCCATACCTTTAGTGCTGCATTTGGAATTTAAAATGCTTCCACAATAGTCCTATATGGGCAATAGAGTCTCAGCGCGCAGCAATGCCCTGGACTTAAACATGCCTTGTGGCTGGTGGTAATGTTTATCTGTACACGACGTATACTAATTTTCAGTCTGAATTGGTTTATTTTGCATGAACACACCCTTACTGTGCATTGTCTATGTACCTTTACCCATTCCCTTTCAAAGCAAGCGGTCGGATATGGATCACTGTTATTGCATGTACATTTGTTCTGGGCATGCCCAGTATGTAGGTACACAAAGATATGCTTTGCTATCGGACATATGTTTAAGTTTGGATCAGGCCCACCCAATTCATGACACATGGCTGGGCTGTAATGTGCAATAATCTTTTGTGGCATGAGGCTATTGCCTGGCCGCAAGTCTGTATATTGGGCATTGGGTTATAAAGGGACACAGTGCTGTATATGTGGGAATAGGATTTATTTGGCTGGTATTAAGGAGTTACACTTACCACTTATGCCCTTTATAAATAATAAATTGAGCATCATAGATAAATGATTTGTAAACATAATACACAAGGAAAAGAGATATTATTATAAGTGTTTGGTTTATTTATGATTTAAAAGCAGGAGGGTGTAAAGGGGGAACATTTCCATAATAAGATGACAATTTAATGTTTCTATGTTGCCCATATAACCCCTCCCCTCTACTCAGACTGACCTCTGGAAATTCCAAGTAAAACGAAGCGTAATGTCTGATGATCCGTTTTGCAACTCCCTCCTCATCTGGTCCCGGCTTGGAGGACTAATCCCCCAAACTGAGCCAGAGTTCCCCTCTATCCGAGCTGTCACAATGTCATCATAGCTATACAGGGTAATGAACTGCATGGCAGTCTGGGGAGAAATAAAAACAGTTTTTATTAAACAAAGTATTGGAGGAAGGATTTTATATTGTCAGGGCTTGCATCAATTCTCCTTCAGTGTCATTAGAGCCAAGTGCCATTCTCCAAATCCAAAAGAGCAGCTAGACAGTCTAGCCAAAAAGACCCAAAGCAAATATAGAATAATAATAGCATGCCATTTTATAGGTTGGTCAATGGGAAGAACTTAGCTCGAGTACTGAGGTTCAAACTCCACTAGCAGCAAATCAATCATAGAAGGACCACAGACCCTCCAACATAACCCATTGCATTAGGTACAAAATGCTCCATTACTGAGATTTCAACTTTCAGTTACTATAGTAACCACCTTTGTTGAAGAGAACTATGCTTTTCAAACTTCAGTTAATTCATTAAAACCAGGTGAGTGACAGTTGGAAGCTTAGGAGTGAAGTACTCTGTACCTAATGGAAGGGGTCATGTTGGAGAATATGGGACCATTACAATGGTGCATGCAGAGATGGGTCAGAGGAGTAATTATAGGAGTTCTAGAACACTGGGGTATACAGATATTGGATTGTGAGGACTTAATGTAACATAAGGAAGAAAAGTTTTATTTACTCCTAACTGTTGTGATGGGGGGCATGTGTATTAACAATACAAGGAAGAAACATAATGCTATTTCTAAGCATACATGATTGATTTCTTATAGATCATTTATTACTCTGTATCAGCATTGCATACTCACAGGCTGTCTCTCAAATTCATATGTGAGCGACTCATATTCCTGCGGAGTGAAGGGCTGTATGGATTGTTGCTGGGCACTCATAGTGAAGAGGGGCTGAAAAGAAACACACAGGTATGGAAATGATATAGATAAAGAAAGATGGATTGAGAACTAGGTTTTACCCTAATTCCCTGCATTTAACACTGCACTAACACCCCATTTCTACAATCCCCCATGCCCATATTTATTTACCTCATATCCTCCAAGTTTAAAGGTAACAGTCACATCAATTGGATGGTTGACCACTCCCACAACGGAGCGTACCAAAGACATGAAAAGCAGGGGGAACCAAATGATGCAAATGAGGAAGACGATAATCAGGCCACCCATACCGTATTTCACCATCTTCTTTTTCTTCTGCCCTTTGGGCTGTGGGTATTTCTGTTTTGGGTAAAAAAGCAGTGTTAATAACACTTTTAAAGCTCTTGATTATTCCTGGTTTATCCAGAACATAACATTCTTCCTACCAATAACTGCTCAACACAAAGGACAGTTCTCACAGAATTCTGAGGCATTGGGATTAAAATAGTAAATGGAAACATTCTAAAGCTCAATATGATATTTATTCATATAATAGGGATAATTTAAGTTCAAATAAAGAGCTTTTTTATGAGGCATATTGAATGTATGACCAAGCCCTTTACTCCTCCTTCATTCTGCTACATGAAGGGGGAAGGACAATTTATGTAGTGTCTCTAGGTGGCAGGCTGACCTAAATTTAACCTTGAGAATTAGTAGTATCCTTAAATACAAGATGGCTAACAACTAAGGAGCTGCTTAGATCAAATAACCTGGAGTAAAGTACAGATACCAAATGCATATTATTATTCCATTGGGCATAAGTTTAATCTTCCTAAGAATAAGCTGTGTTATAGCAACATTCTAGACAAGTATCTTTTTTTTATTGTGTTATTATACGGTCTAGAAACACAGAAGATAAGCACAGTGCGATGTCAGCTGCAACACACTTCTGGGCACACTGATAAGCAATCTGGTGTAAAAACACTTCATGTCCCTCATCTGACTGTGTGCACTACAATCCTAGCTTCTGTCTGCTATAGTGACCTTATTTCTCTCAGCAGCACTGAGGCCAGCGCTCTTATGCTATATGCAAATGTGCATTATACACGCGGGAGAGAATCATGGCCAGAGGTGACATAATAAATCACGTTCAAAATATAATTTTGATGGTCTTTTGGATAGTTTGCATGAACTCCTGAAGATCAACCTTGATGATGTGGCTTCACAGCAATCGATAATGACCAGAATTTACTTTACAATAAGCGTGAAACTATTAACATGGCATAAATAGGTATCTGGGGCTCTGGCGAATAAGGCCATTTGCACACAGAGGGGCTGATTCAGAGTCAGGAGTAACTGCTCAAAATGATGCAAATCTTGCAATTGGACAAACATTGCAAAAAGTTGCAATGTGATGGGTGCAAATTAATGTAGGGGGTTTGCATGCAGGGAACATACTGGCTGATTTTTGTTTATGCAAAACAAATACTGAAGAGCTTTATCATAAAACTCCAATTTAGATTTGAGCTAAAAAACATCACATCACAACTCATTCTGTTTTTACATTTTAAATTAGGTTTCCCTGCAGATATCGTGGTTTTATCCCAAGGAGCAGATCCTTTTTTTTTACAGTTACTTTGGATTAGCCCCAGAGCGTTATGTACACTTCAGAGACTGGAGGAGGAAATTATAATGGATCCAATCCAGTATTACAAACCCATGTGAGTCTCTGTTTATATGGCTAGTAGAGTTTAGGAAAGAATGATTTATGACTACTAAACATAAGTCAGTAGTTTAAAGAATAACGGTTCTGCCAAGAACCTTGTGAAGGTCATACTTTGTTATCTATTTATTATTAAACAGGTTTTTATACAGCACCATGCTATAAACCAGGTACAGGCAACCTGCAGCACACCAGATGTTGTAAAGCTATAACTCCCAGCATGCTTCAACAGCATAGGGATAGCAGATTCACAACACATGGAGAGCCGCAGGTTGCTCGTGACGAATATGTATTACTCCATGCTGGTAAATATATGGTATTTTCATCCTTGGTATCTGGGTCTTTGCTGTTTAAATTGGCAGCACTGGCTGAAGAGGATCCATTTTAAAGGAAAACTAAATCCTGTCCTAATACCCCAGATATGAATGAATAATACCTGCATGTTTTTAGTTAAGATTCACTTATAAAGGGAATAAGACAGTGCAGGGACATGCCTACCTTTTCCGTCTCCCTGCTGCATTTGATGATAAAAATATTGGCATAAATATCCTCGACACACATCCAGTTGGATAGCGAAAGGGTGGTATCAGTCCACACCCAGTCCATGACGGCCCGCAGCTCCACTAGGAAGGGAACCAGACGGAAGCTGCGACAAGGAAAACATTGACATAATTCCATAAATCAGAATCAGTTTAGAATGGCTCCAAACATAGGGCCAGATCCAGATTTCATTACGAAAGCATATTTACGCTAGCAGCTTGCGAAACGGCGAGTTTTTTGTATGCTCTATGCATGTGTGCGGCAGATGTCAGGCATTGTAACTCTTATCGTACATACCTTCCTCGTAAATACGTACAAAGGGGCGGGTCATCCTTATGATGGCCGGAAATACGCTTTGTAGGCGGAGGGTGGTATTTAAATCATACAGTATGGGCCGGGTTAGGCCGTTACATGTGACAATCCATTATGTACAACCGTACTTATGCAAGGAAAAGTTAAGGTAGGGTTTGATACTCGTAAATCAAGTAAATTACGAGCGACCGAGGGGAGTTCCCGGGAGAGAGCCTAGTACTTACGATCACGTCAATACGCTTCAAGATCGTACTTAAACTGCACTTAGGTCTGGATTTGGCCCAAAGTGTGCTGGATTCTCTCATCTAAACCTCCAATACGAAAAGAAGTGAATGCTAGAAGAAACCCTTTTATTACATGTTATACTGTACCAATTATTTTATACTTGTTAGATGCAGAGTATATCTAATATATGGATTTTCTATAAAAAAAAATGCACAATTAAAATGTTAATAGATTTAGGGCTGATCCAGAGTAACAGCAGACAAAGTACAAATCTGCACCTCTACAAACCCTGTTGTAATGGGGTAAAAAGGGTTACTTTTCTGTGCATGCAGGGAAAATACTGGCTGGCATTATTTATTGCACACAAATAATAACCAGCTTTCATTTTTAGAGTTGAGCTACAAACCATCACCTCTCGGTTTATTGTGTTTGCCTCCCCTGCAGATTAACATGGTTGTACCAAGGTGCAAGCATGATCCTTTATTTTCTGGTACTCCCAGCTCTGGATTAGACCCTCTCAATTGAAATATGATTTAACCTGCCTGCGTCTCATCTATTTCCTTACCCTTGGAAGAGGAAGAGGTTGACGTGGTTGTATTTTTTGGTCAGGAAGTTGCCCAGAATGCGAGTCGGGTAGCCACAGCGGATTTGGTAGGCAGACAGTGCAAAGTAAATGCACTTTACAAAATACCACAGCTGTGCCACAGTGTTCTGACTGAACATCCTGGAGATAGAGGAAAGGAAAGCGTATTAGTCCCTTGCATAAAAAGTGATATTTTCAACATCAAACAACTGTTTATGGACATTACAAATCATCTCAGCCCTCACCTTTCAGTCACTGCTGGCAGAATGAAGAACATCCACACATGAATGCCAATAACTAGGATGACCTGAAAAATCAGCTTCCCTAGAACAGTTTTGCGTAAGTACAGAGCACGATCTATAACCATTGTGGAGAATTGGATCAGGAGCATAACTAGGAAGGCCTCAGGAACCTGGTCATCAGAAAGTGATGATGTAATATCTGCTGCCGCCGAGTATTTCTGGAGAATAAGATATTAATATCAGTTACTACAAAGTCATCCAAGGCCATGTCCTGTAAAACAATACATTGATGGGGGGGAGGGGGGGGGATTTATAATTTCACTTACCCCAAATGCCCAAAACCCAAATACTATTATAACAAAGTCCACCACATCAGCGAGGAACATTAGCGCGTAAACATCGGTGGCTGCGCGGTAAGGCGTGTGCAGGATATCATGGAAGAATCTTTTCACAGGTTTGTACACTCCCTGGGCACTGGGACAGGAAAACCATGTTATCCAGTAACAGACATGTCACATATACACAGCACAAACATTCCCTATAGCAGTGCTCCTCAACCTTTTCTCACCCTCGGCACACCTAAGCCCTTCCCAGAATTCCACGGCACACCAAAAGCAAAAATATACAAAAAGAGCAGGAAATACAAACTACATTATTTATAACTAATCATAACTAATTTAACTATTTTAGCCAGTAGTCCCTATCATGTGTCTGCAGCCTCCCCAGTATAACCAATCATGTGTCTTTAGCTCTCCAGTATTCTCCATTCATGTATCTGCAGCCTCCACAGTATCCCCTTATATCCTTAAGGCAAGGTCTTCCAGTGCTTTTTCTCCTGTTGGAGGCACTGCACCATGTCACACTTGGCAACATCCCGTGGCGCACTGGTTGCCAAGTTCAGAAAAAAGGAGTGCACATACAACAAGCGCCTGATCCACAGCTAAAATAATTCATGTTTGGGGCCAGATTTACTAAGCTGCTGATAGCTGATTGTTTGCTATGGGCAACATCTCCACTTTTTCAAACCCGCTGCTTAGTAAATCTGGCCCTTGATCTGTGTTACATAGTTACATAGTTGATGAGGTTGAAAAAAGACAACAGTCCATCAAGTTCAACCTATTTTGGATCTCCTGCGATCCCTATCTATATATTGGAAGTTAATCCATATAAAGCAACCTCCAAACTGTTGCAATCCT
>WWET01002773.1:129829-156053 GCA_011038615.1 Limnodynastes dumerilii | reverse complement strand
AAAATAAGAAAAGGTAGAGAGATAGGGGAGGGGAGGTCTCCATCCAGGTCTAGTATTCATACAATTAGATACAATTAGGTGTCGGTCTAAAGAGTATGATGCTATCTCAAAATGCGTACAGGGTCAAGAGGAGTCACGTAGTGTGTGCAACTCCAGAGTTTCTCTAAACTGCATCCAGGAGAACCACATTATTGTGAAGTGCTGGAATTGGTCATGAGCGGAGAAAGTGATGGAGTTCATTTCCTGGTATTTACTAATATTTTTATATGGACTTATCGGGGTGGTTGTAAGCTGGTTAACTAACAATGAAGAACCCTGTTGAGATTTTGTCACATTAGCTGTGACCCCGACAATAAAACACCCATAATGCAATTTACTGCTGCAACCACATGTGATCAGAGAGACATTTTGTAGAAGTGAAGGGTTTGGATAATGTACAGTAGTAAACATTTAGTAAAGGTGTATAAGGGGGTGCTTCCACAAGTGAACCCAATCCAGACATGAACAGTTTATAGCTAAATATTTTGATATATTTAAGTCCAGGAAGCTGCTGGTGGACGATGCTCAACAGCCATTATCGAACCACTGTGTGAACATTTTAGCTTCCAAACTCAGCGTTAATGGTAGGGAAATTTTGTGCGTTGTGCTGCCAAATTTTATATATTTAACACAATTTGATATAAATTTGTTTTGTTTTTCAACAGCTCATATTGGAAAAAGTTGAATTTTATGAGTTGCACATGCATCGGAACTCTGTGACAGGAATGCAAATTACAAGATACAGCATTCAGATTTGTAATAATTATGACGCGTGCTAATAATGGAGCAGGTGTTAAAGCTTTATTATTACAAAACAGGGTTTATGCCAGAATAATCATATATATTCAAAATGTATATACATTTGTCATGAACTGAAATCTTTGTTTCATATGTGGGCACAATACAAGGGCTTCTGCTATAAGCCCATGGAAGTTTTTTGCAGCCCAAATCTGGTCCACGAGTTCCTTTATAAATGGACTTATTATTATGAAAAATTACAGAATATATGCCACCGCGGGGTGATATTTCTTGCAACATTGTAAATGCAGGATTTTCTATAAAAATGGCTCCCTAATACATTGGTTCTTAACCAGGGGTTCCCCCTGGGTGCGAGGCATATCAACCCATGCATTAGCTTTGTGTATTCTATTAAGGTCAAAGAATATTCTAAACTTTGAGTGTTGGTTACAAAGATGCCCTTTTCAACTGTGTGGTGGTCATACGGATTATCTATTGTGTAATGGTTTTTTACATTTTTTTTTTTATTGTCAGTTTTAAACACAGGTATAATAATGGAGGGCATGGGGGGCACCTTTTGTGGATTTACCCATGGCTCCTCAACCCTAGTTACTACACTGGATCATAACCCAGTGATACTAACCCCAAGAAGAAAAAAACAATTGATAAGATTATAAATTGCTCTAGAAAAAAATGTGCCACGATAACCTGTGAGAAACTCAGCATAAATTTCTGTTTTTAATCAGAAATTAACATTAATTTCAAACACTACATAAAATGTTAAGACTTTTTAGGTCCACAATATGGAAATGTAATACCTGCGTTTTCCTGATCCGTCTCACTCTGCTTCCTGCCCCGATGATATCGCTCCTGTTTAGCTCGAATTCTTTCCATTCTGTGGGGGGGATAAAACAATGTATGAATCATGGTGATTATCATTACTAGGAGGTGTGTAAAGATGAATTCAGCTTATATTTAAAAGCTCCAACATGCATGCAGTTAAAGATTGTAGGTACTTACTGCTTTTTGAGCTGGCTGAGTGATCTTCTCTCAGTTTCGTGGTGAAAATCCATGTTTTTTCGAATGCTGGCCATGAACAACTCAAATCCTCTGCAAGGAAAAATATTTTGGGGAGAATTTCTTTGTGTTATCTAAACCACAGTTCTAAATGCTGCTGCCAAATACTGTAACAAGACTAAATGAAGCATAAATTACTTTTTCTGATACTTTATAGCAAACAGAACCGATCATATTATATTCAATATATGTTCATAAGTATTTTCACTTCGCTATAAATAGTGGTACAAGCCATAACAGATAATTTGCCAAAGTGGACCCAATGCATTGATTAGGTCAGACTACAAAATGGCTGCCTCCCCTTGAGTAAAGACAATATGTACTCCTTAAACACCAGTAAACAACTACAGATAACAAACCTGTAGGCCTGAAGAGAGGAGGCACGAAGGTCATAAACTACATGCAGGAAATAGGAGCTGAGGAACACTCTCCTCTGCAGGAGGAGGAAGAAGAAGCAAATGCTATCCCAGATGATGCCAGCTTCCTCTACAGGAAGTGGGCAGTCTGTGTTCTTGTCCAATTCGCGAGCTGAGGAGAGGACGAAGGAAAGTGTGTTAGGGACAATTTGCAAACCAATACAGAGCAGGATAGTCATGGATGTCTTCATCTGACTTTTCTTACTGCTGAACTTCATGATAGTGTAGCCTTATAAACATTATGATCCCTCCATCCTGTAGCTCTTAAGCGGACTACAAGCTACACAATAATTGGACCTGAATATCGTATAGTGTATGGATAGATATCAAGCCCATAATCTGATCATTACAGCAGAATAAGAATTAGCTTTAGAATTCCTGAATGGTTCAGTCATCGCAAGGATCAGGATGCGCGCATCCACCCAATAATATAGGAGGCATATACAAAGATCCTTTGCTCGTTCATTACAGTAGCAATCAATTTTTTTGGTGTAACAGCTGGCTTGACCCAGGCCAGGATATGGTCAAATTGCATACATTGTGTATTTCCTAATAATAGGAACCCCTGGGGCCTGATTCAATTAGCCACGATGACGGGTAAAGTACGCTCTGCACTTTTTACAGTCATATACAGTATGATAAATGGCGAATTTTTATGCGCACCTCTATGGGGTGCACATGAAAGTCTACCAAAAAAAACTAGCGGAATTAGCTTTGCACCGCAAAGATAATTGCATCAGGCCCCTGATGTCTCATTAGGACCCTCCAACATAGAAGACAAATTTTGCACAAAAACTTACGATCGTAATAGCCCTTGACTGTGCAGACTAAACTGAAAAGCTGAATCACCCAGCAAAAGCTGTTCTGCATTTGTTGCACAAACACACAGGATAATAACTGAAAGAAAAAAACCAAAAGTTAAATACGTTCAACAGGCCAGGTTGCCTATGCCTGCTGTACATAGTCCTGGCCAATAGAGGGAGCCAAGGTGAGGGAGTGGAGATAGGGTAGGAAATATATAGTTAAAAGAGAATTTATCAGTTTTATTGGTTTGTGTGGCCTTTAAAGGGAAAATAAGGGAAAATAAATGTTGTGAAAATAAATCAAACACAAATTAGCATCTTAGCAGACTATAAAAAGAGGGTTGTGTCATATTTTATGAATTAACTACAATCACAGCTGCAATGACCTCTCTGTCTTACCGAAAGCAGGTTCTTGGAAAGAATAACGGCAATGTTATAGATGATCAAACAGTCCCATAAAACCAGCCTGGCTTTGACTGGTTTCTGCAGCAGTGCTGTGCCAAATAGGAGGAGGTAGAAGCAAGCCATCAAGTAGCCAAGTCCAAAGACACTGATACGAGTGGAACCCGTGATGAACACAATTGCCAGAACAAACCAGAAGAGGTAGCGGAAAACCACCACCTTCAGCATGTCCAGGTAGGACCTGTTATGACAGAAATATATGGTTAATGCTTGGATAAGGCTCCCATGTGCTTGAAATAGAACAATCTGACACAAGAATAGTAAATTGCACAAGAATATATTATATCTGCTCAGGCCACAGGAGAGGCAGATTGAAGTACTAACATTAAACCAAGCATGTGATCGAATAATGAAACCCAAAACTCACCGACAGTTGATGAAATTTGGGACCAGAATAGGTCTGTCACCAGGGAATTCTATCTGCTCTGTGTTCTCCCCTGCCACAGTGTACCATTCTTCCTTTTTCTCATTAACAAACACCTTCCACTGCTGGGACACACACAGCAGAAGTAAAAAGTCATCTGTAGGTAGAAGAATAGTTGACGGATTAGTTTACTGGCTGTAAGAGGCATAAATAAAAAAAAAAGTCAAGAAAAAAATGAGAAGAGGTTGATAAAAAAAAAAAAAATTCCAAAACTTTTAGTCCCAGAGCTACAAACAAAAATACTGTTGAAAAATATTTTTGAATTATCAGGAGTTGAAGACATGAATTTAAAATCTCAAGCAGCACTGTAGTTACTAGTGGTATTAACAGCAGTGGCAACCAACCCATGGATTTGTGACCTCAAAAAAAAACAGGCACACCATAACAAACAGGGGACACTTTCATAAGATTTTATTAAGACTATAGTGACTTGGATACACTGTCTATAACACGTAGATATAGCTATATTACTTCTGTCAGGTTGACACCATTCCTAGGTGATCAGTAGCATTGCTGATTTTATCAGGCAAAAATTTTATTTTACATAGTAATGAACTTTGTAAAAACTGTGATCTGCACAAGTGGGAAGTTGCAAAATCTCTCAAGTTATGGAACAATGTCAAATGGGAAAACCATTTATAAATACATAGTGATTATTCATTTAGTACATACAAAGAGATAGGATAAACACTGGGGCTGATCCAAAGTAAGGAATCACTTCACAAATAATTGCAAATCTACTGGACAAAAGGTGAGAGTTGAGCTACATTACCTGTAATCTCATTTTGTTGGCATATTTTAAATCTCCCTGTAGTTTAACATAACACAAATTTGCTAGTTTTCTGCTGTTACTACCAACAAGTAGCTTATTTTTTCCAAAAAAAGACTCAATACCAGACTTTACAATACCGCAAACACCAAAAATAGGAATAGGTTAGTACTGTTGACATAAATCAAGTTTTTCACTTGCAAATAACTTGCCCACAGTAAATACCTCTGCTATCACAAGCAATAAAAGAAAAGACATTTTGTATTTACTTTATTTAGTTTATATGGCTATTCGACCCACGCCTACTTACAGATGAGATTGGTAGCTTTAGGGGGTGTGAAGAAATCAGGAAGATACATCCACTTTATCAGAGCCGAGTTTACAGGGAAATATTTGTGCCACCTCCAGGGATAATCTGTCAACAAGAGTGGGACAGATCAGATCCACCAGATCCATCAATGCAAAGTATAATTATAAAGGGCTTACCTATGCAGAGTACGGGGGGCATGCCCAGGCACAACAGATACTGCGACAGAAGGAAAAAGACAAGAAACACACAGTATTTGGGCCACAGCGTGGCAATCTTCTCCCTTTGCCGCCGAGTCAGAATAACAATCAGCCAACAGCCATGGAAGATCACCATAAAGTTCATTCGCTGACCAATTACATTCACCGTCATTAGGAAACAGATCTGAGGTTATGGAGAGGGAGAACAAAACTTTATTACTACATTAACAACACCATTGCACAGACCATGCTGCCCTGTAGCAAAGTAAAAAATTTGTGTATATAGATAGGGAGAAGGAGGATGCCTTGCTTTGAGTCCATGATGAAAATCACATTTTAGAGGTTAAATTGTCAGGCCTTCAATAAAACTAACTATGCTCCTTTTTATCAGAACGCCGCTCTATGAGGACTGTTTAGGTAGCAGGTGATCAAAAGGGGGTGTTTGCAATTAGACAGGAGTCTGCGTCGAGTTGTGGGTCTTATTTCCGCAAAGCATCGTGGGCCAAGAAATGATACTCGAGTCTGAATGTCTCTCTCTCTGAATGTCAGAGAGAGAGAGAGAGAGAGAGAGAGAGAGAGAGACTCTTACTTCTCATGCCAATTAAGGGGTTCCGTTACATGCTATATGCGCTAAAAGCATTCTGGGGTCACATTGCATTTAACTAAATATATACATAGGATTCTACATTATATAAATTCATAAGAATAAACCACTAAGCGTTACTTACTCACCTGCTCATACTGCTCAGTATCATGTGTTTTGTCTCCTGTGGCCAGAATGCCTGGTCCTGATTTCTTAGTTTCGTCATTCTCATTGCACTCTACATCTTCTTCACTAGTTACTTTTCCTCTAACGAGTTGTATGTCTGTTTCTTCACCTTCACTCTCTAACTTGTGTTGATTCCTCAGTGGACCTTCTGTA
Organism: Limnodynastes dumerilii; assembly: GCA_011038615.1. NCBI lineage: Eukaryota > Metazoa > Chordata > Amphibia > Anura > Limnodynastidae > Limnodynastes > Limnodynastes dumerilii. The sequence continues at coordinate 149,896 of WWET01002773.1, read as the reverse complement.
TTGCTCTCTGTCCCCAAATCATTCTTTATTTCAGCTCCAGGCTGTGTCACCGGGTCATCCTTGTCTCTTGTGGATACAACTGTTGTAACACTACCAATGTCAGATATCTGCTCTTGGAATTCTTTACTTTTTGTGTCACTTACCTCTCCTTTCTTTTTTGTTTTCCCTTCATCTGTATCCAAATGTTCCCTATTATTAGCTATCTTACCTTTTTGTACTGCATGCTTTATGTAATCTTTCATCTCTCCTTCTGTCCATTCCAACTTATCTCTGCCAGGTAAACATTTGTCTCCTACTACAGATTTAGTTCCTATGTCTGCACAAGGTTCCTCAGCCATTTCATGTTCATTTGTAGTTAATTTGTTGATCACATTTAGTTTTTCTGTCTCTTCTGCATTTCTACATTGTGATTCCTCTGCCCTCTTGAAGCCTTCAGTGTGACACATCTTCTCAGTTGTCTGGCAGTCTACTCCTGAGGTCTGCTAAAATAAAAAAATTATATTTTTGTATGATCAGACTGTAGTATTCCATGTGTTGTTAAACTATAATTCCCATCATGCTCTGCTAGCTATGTTGCTGGAGCGTGCTGGGGCTTGTAGTTTCACAATACATGTAAAACCACTCTATGTCTGCTGATAGCTTACAGTCAGTAGGAGTCAAGGTGCTGGTTGGAGTGAAAAAGGGGCCTCAGCTGCTCTATTCATGATAAGTAGATCACAAGTACCTTTAAGTACAATTTAAATTGATTCTTGGTAGACATGAAGAAAACCTGATCATTACAAAAGGATTCATGGCTTCATTTTAATGCATACTGAAATGGCACCCATACACAGTCAAATTTATGAAGGTCCCAATAAAATGTTGGGTTTGAATATTGTAAAGGATCTTATCCATATAGGACCCGATTCACACTTAAGAAGGCTTTAGGTTCCTAATTGTACTCATCTAAGTAGCATCCCGACTCCTCTGACACGCCCTCGGTTTTCAGCTTCTTAACTGGTTTATGAATGCCATAGGGCTACCTTATCTTTAGGTTCATAGTTGTGTGCCTATGGCGGCTAATTAAGAACGTGTTTGCCTAACCGCACCCAGACTTCCCTATTTAAATGTCTCCCTCCACCCACTCTTTTTATCTTCGTTCTCAATTTTTCCCGGCATGCCCCTACATTCTAAAGTCACTGCGAACCTAGAAGAAATAGGTGCGTAATTGTGATTCAGAGCCATCCCGTTCTCTAAATTGTGTACATAGGTTACTATACATGCGCAGTATTTCCCTTCTTAAATTTACACACCTAAAAATCCACAGATTGTTAATTGTGAATCAGGTTCATAATGTGCAACATCGATTATTGCATTATGCTCTAGGCCAAACTGGATATGAATATTTGGATCAGAACTAAAATCTTACCTGTGTCTCTGCTTCAGTCAGCTTTGTATTGGATTCCCCATCTGAAATTCCATCTCCAGGGTTGGCAATGTTGTTGCTCTGATCACAGTCAATGAGTAATTCACACGATTGCCCCTTCTGACTGTACACAGGTACATGACTAGGGCCATCTCTTGCTTCATCCTCTTTGGGCACACAGAGGACTTGCAATTCTCCACCAGGAGATTCCTTTTGGTAATAAATTGCTAGATCATTATATAGCAAAGGAATGTGGCCCTTTTAGCTAATTAAACTAATATGGAACTAGAACACACTGATAAGGAATTGTTAAAATATAACCACTTACATGCAAAGTGCTGATAGTCTCACTTAGCTCAGATTGTTCCTCCTGGTTTAAAGGGAGATCGTCATTCTCAGAGGCACCGTCTGTCAGTATCACAACTACTTGCCTCACTGTGGACAGACTTGCGTCCTCTTTATCAGGAATCAGTCCACCAATCAAATTGTGAGCTGCTTCCAAGAATGACAGGGTCAGCTTATCTGTAGAACCCTGAATGAATTAAAGGAAAGTGGAATTTGAATGGCCATATTTTGCTCAAAATGTATATAGATTAGAAAGCTCTCCCAGGATGAAGCAAAAAGAGAAACGTACGTTGGAGACATCACTTGCAGGTGGGATCAGTTGCGCACGTATCCCGCGCCTTACATTTCTGCTTCTGCATCTAGCCCTTGATCTTCTCTCTCCCCTCATCGCTAAATAGAGCAGGAAGGGACAGTTACTTACCCGGAACGGGCGAATCCTGACTGTGACCCAAGCCTGACTGTGAGGTCAGTAGATGTGGATTGAGGGACAACCTCCAGGATCAAGCTTAGGGGAGTGCTGCTGCTTCATAGCACTGTGGGACCAGGCGGACTGGTATTGCGGTATCTCATTGGATGTGATGAGTATTATTAGAAACACCACAGTGTATGCTCAATATTTGTTTGATGTATTTATTGAACTCATGATCTTCATGAAACCTTAATGTTTTTGTATGGTGATTTACCTATTGATAAGAAATCCTCTGGTTCTTTTTGAAGTGTATATATTTGCTACATATATTTATTGATACCTGTTTGTCCGCCCTTTGATGATTTACTACTGTGCAATTAACAGTTTATAACATGATATCAATGCCAAATGTATCTGGTTATTACGGCCATACAATATCGATATAGATTGGACCCCTGGTTACTGAATCAATTTTATCCATTATTTTGGACTCTATTTTAACTTGCATGAAATAAAAGTTACATTTTATTCCCCTAAACCCATCTGTGTTTACGCGTGTTAATTAGGAGGGGTGTAATTTAAGAGGACGTGCACCATTTAAAACAGCTCCTGGAGTCCCCACCTGTGGGATTCTTCCTTTTCTCTGTACACTATAGATTAGAGAGACTAGAAGTAGCACAAGCAGGCAGTCACATGAACCTTCTCATAGTGTGTAGAATATTAATGACTGCTTCTGACCTCTTTCCTTAGGTGTCATACTTACTGCACTAAGGCATTTTGTTGTAATGCAGCTCAGGCATTTTGTAACACTGTAACTCACTCCATCGCTATTCCCATATCCATATCTTATAATGGGATCATATGCTTAACCAACATTCACAATTATTTCATCTGTTGAAAATCATTCAACCAACTGTAGTGTTCTATTCACCTGTTCAGAGCAACCATCTTCAGATGAGTCCTCCATCAACAGTGTAGATATAGCTGTGCTGCTTTCCTTTGGTGTTATGCTGCTGTGTTCATCAGACACTTCCTTCTCTCTGCTTGTATTTAAAGCTTGTGGATCTTCTTTCCCTTGCCAGTCATCCTCCTCTTTTCCTGCTAGAGTTCCTTTCAATAAGGAAGTTTCTGGGAGTTCATTGCATCCCTTTAAGTCACTGTTCAAACCTTCTGTTCTTTCTTCTGTTTTCTCACTTACTGATTGAATGTACTGGGAATGAAAGTTATATTAAATTCAGTGTTTCTCTAAACATACAATCTATAAAGTGCAATTGCCTACTGTACATAATTTATGAACAAAATATAACACATAATGGGCCGGATCCAGAAGTAATAAAGACATGAGCTACATGCGTAAGTCATCTGTCAGTTGGTACTGCACAGTTCCATATTGGATCACAGCCGTCTGATGCTGCGTTCCATGAGGGATCCAGTCTCAGACAGCGGGGTGGACCTATTTCCATGCATACGAGATACATCTGTCAGAGTTCACGAATGGTATTTCCTATGGTGCCACTTTTTAATAAAGGTATTTTTACTTTCTACATAACCATCCGGACTTCTGGACTTCTGCAAATTTCTGTGTACTTGAATAGTTAAACTTCAGATAGGCCCTGGCTCTCGGAAATTTTGTCCATATTAGTAGGAGAGGTTAAAATGTGAAGGAATAGTTATCAGTATAATGGGCCAGATCGAGAACAACGCTTGTGAGCGAATTTACGCGTGGCGGAGACGTAAAATCGCCTTTTGGCAAGTACTGTGCATGCGTACCATAGAAAATACGCTCAGTAACGTAGCGTAAATGTGAATATATGGGCCATTCACGTATGTGTCAAGTAAATACTCCCGGATTTTTGGTGGACTTATAACGCGGTTTTGAAAATGACACGGCACTGCTCCCAGAAAAGACCCGGGTACAAAATACCGGGTTTTTCTGGGAGGGTGATGTGAAAGCGGTATAAGTTGACAATTTGATTACACAGAAGTGTGATTGACCTGTAGTTACATTATGTTGTTTTAGTGTTCCCTTTATTTTTTTGAGCAGTGTATTTGAGTGCTGGTTTTCTCCACCTTTGATTTATCTTTTTTTTTTCAATTTAATAATATAAAAATAATAATATTCACATTTGGGCAGTTTTCTACATAAAAAAAGATCCAGAAATATGAAGCGTCCCATAGTACCATGAACAGCCTCCTTCCCTGAATGTTCACAACAGCAATAGGTGATTATCATTGGCGCATACAATATTTTTCATAGCAGATCCATTAGGTTTATTTAAATTAAGAAGCAAATCACAGGAAATGTGTGATGAAGAAAAGGTCATTGGTTCACTTGAAGCTTGTGACATCGGTAACACTGTAAATATATTACAGCTGTCACTATTTCCTCATGCATTTACAAAACCAAAATGGCTCCTGATGCAGTGCATTGGCGGAAAGATGCAGATTCTTTTATACAAGGTTTAATTTTGCATTCATTTTAGTAAACATGTTTTTTCAGCCACAGTTTTATCTAAACTCCTTTACTCACCTCCAGGCCAAATTTATAGAAGAAATAGTTAATGAAATATTTGATGCAGCTAAGCAGACCCTGGTCCAGATGTTGCCGCCACACCTCCGGGAACACAGTCTGATTGCGCGGCACCTCCAATTGGTAACGCTTGCGGTAAAATGTTTGGTGCCTGTAAACTATGGCTTCAAACACCAGCAAAACAAGAACCTGCAAGTGATTCTGACAAACAAAACAGAGGACATGCAGATAAGTTACTATCCAGATTCTATGTGCAATAAATGTTACACTTTATGTGCAAAAATGCTGGTATGCACACTGGCTACACTGCAAACAGACACACTGGCATCTAGCATCGTTCAATCAAAAATAACACTTAGTTGCACAGCATATTGTTTACAAACATGGCTGACATTACAAAATGAAATGTTGTAAGAGATTGTGGACATTAAAAAAAAAGTGATTAACAAACTAATTTACTTTTTCTATTTGGTACAATTCCTACAGAGGGACATGAAAAATAGTTGTGTCATATTTAAGCAGAATTTTGAATATTTGTGTTTTTGTGCATGAAAGTGCACATTGTATGCACATCACAGAGGCCGCCATTTTGATAATGCAGCCTATCACAATTTACTATACTACATTCTAATATCAAACCTACCAACTGTCCCAATCCCACTGGGCCGGATCCAGATCTGATAACAATAGGATCCTTACATACGCAAGTCTCCCATCAGTCTGTACTGCGTATGCTCAGTACAATGAATTCTGCATTGCAATGCAGCTGCCGATGCTGTGTTCCATGCAAAATTAACTATCCGAATGCTGGGTGGGACCACGTACCGTGCGCAAGTGATACACAAAGTAGATAGGCATTCAAATCAGACAGTAAGGGCTTGGTTAAGCACTTATGTATGATCTAGTATTCAGCACACACAGCGCTGCATGCAAAATAATTAAGGAAGGGACCAGGACACAAAAATTCATTCTGCATACAGGCATTCCAGGGAAGTGTCCTCATTCCATGGTGCGGAATTTAGAATAGTAAATTCCATACGTTAGTCTAATAAACAGAATCTGCTATTGGTTCTAGATCCAGCCCATTACAGTATTATCTGTATGTGTGCCATTATTGGCTCAACCTCACAATATGGTTGCTTGCACTGTATGTGGGTCAATGTGCACGGTAAATAGCAAAAACTCAATCAAAAAGCAAAATAGCTGAAGTGACAAAAAATAATATTATAACAAACAGCTATAATAATTTCTAGTAAGTTACGTTGTACCTGAATGTAGCCCAAGTTAGGATAACCTTTACGGAAGCCAAACCAATTTGCAGGGTCAACAGGTTCCCGGTACAAGGTTGAGTCTAGTATCTCTTCTTCCAGAAGATTGGTGCCATTAGAGAGAGGCTGAAAATGGAGAGTTATAATGAGCAAAATAATTCATGATAAATATTTACCTGATCACCATTAATAGAATTCTTAAGAGAATTCTCATTTATCGATATGGATATGGTTTGGATACAAATATCAGAACTAAACTTATTTGAAGATTATAAACATTTATAAAAATTTGTGTTTGACTGGCTCTTTTCTTTATATGTCCCAAAACAGGTCACCATAATAGAACTATGTTCTCCAGAAGAATTGAAGATCTCTGCAGAACTCACAATGTAATTATCTTCTATTCCCACAAATGAGATTTTGTAATGCAAATACTATTAAACTAGAGGCAGAGCTAGAGATCCTATAAAACATAATGGCTAATGCTGGCTGGCCACACACTCTTGGTGTTCTGATCTCCAGACATAGCACTTTAACAGCAGGGGACACCTTAAAGTGGGGAACACGTTGACGATAATTAAGGTGATCTCCACTACACCTAATAGGATTGATTTAGCAACGCTGGATCACGCTGTAATTCTAAACAATCCAATTATGGGGCTATCGTCAGGGTTACAAAAATGAAATCTATGACATACACTGCACAATAATCATCATAATCATATCTTATTATGTGTGTAGGCAGCCTAAATTGAAAAGAAAAATAAACTATTTTAACAACACCAAGGATCATCTACTTTCAATGTAGTACTGCTGTCTAAATATCAGCACACAAGGTCCATTCTTTCACAAAGGTAGCAATGCTAATTCACATAAAACCCTTATGTATTGTAAGGTCCAGATCATGCATCATAATTTTTATCCTCAACTCAAGTACTAAAACAAATACAATAGGAACATAAATCCAACTCACCTGCGTACAGTTTATAGAGTACGTCTGCGGGGTGACTATTGTCAGTTGATACAACATCTTGATAACAATGATAATAGAAGTCCAGATAGTACAAAGGCAGGAAGCCATGGGATGAAAGCGGGGAAATGGGACAGCGAACGCCCACAGGATCACAAAGAGGTAATTCATCAGAGACACCTAAGGAACATAAATCTGATCAGACACAGTCACATTACCTTACTGCACTTATACAACGTGCATAAAAGAGAGGAAATGTTAATAGATGAAGGAGGATGACAGGTGACAAGTGAGTGACAGGTGATGAATATAGGATTATGAGTGATGAATAAATAATTATGGGTGGGAGGACAACGGATGATGGAAGAGGTATGAAGGATAATGGAATATGGTAATAATAATAACAACAACAATAACAACAACCCAGAGGAGGAAGAAGACTTCCTTGGACCAATATGCATTATTTTGTTCTACACTTTCTCACCTCCTGCAGGGCCACCCAAACATTATAAAGAGCCACGAGTTTCATGACATGCAGCTCCAGGATCCTCCACAGGAAAACCTGCATTCGGTGCAGGAGCTCAGAAAACTTGTAGAACAGGACAGTGAGACGCTGAGCAACCAAGTCCCACTTGCTGAGAGAACCTGTGACACAGGAAGGTAATAAGACGCGGTTATATATGCACAGTTACAAATAATCAATAATCAGTGGGTCCCCTACAACTTAAATTTGACAATTTTGACCTTCGTGGATGGAGTCATCTTCAACACCCTCCTCCTCTTCATGTTCACCTTCACTGTCGTTACCAGATGTTGCTGCCTCTACTTCCTCCTTTAACTCACAACTATCAAACAAAACCAATAGTAAGACCAGATTATTACCATTAATAAAAGCCATGTATTCATATTTAACTACAAATTATTTTAAGAGCGCATATAATAGGTCATGAAAGAAGTAATTATACTGCACATTGGCACCCGTAACAAGAAGTTATGGGGTTGGTGCAAAGACTAGGTGGATATGCTGTGGACAGTTGCTCTTGGTGAAGTGGATGGTGCAGCCCAGTGTTTCCGGATCAATATTTTGCTTACATCAAAATCATAAGTATGGATCAGACCCAAGGATGCCATGGCATTATGCCACAATACATCATTTCTGCTCAACAATCTTCTAGGATACAGGTTTCAGATAAAACACTTACCAAAGACACTGATGAAAAGCTATTTTATTGTACAATTATAAGAACATATCTTGTATAAGTCAATTTGCAATTATTTATTACTACAAAGAAAATTCCGACCCACTCAGAACAGGTTTTAATCACTTTAGGATAGTGTTTCCCAACCCTGGTCCTCAGGTACCACTAACAGTGCATGATTTCCAGGTCTCTTTGCTGGAGCACAGGCGTGTTCATCGCTGACACAATTTAAAAGTTCAATAGCTGGTACTCATTATATGTGTCAGTCAGTAATGAACACACCTTTGCTCCAGCAAGGAGACCTGGAAATCATGCACTGTTAGTGGTACCTGAGGACCAGGGTTGGGAAACACTGCTTTAAAGGAACTATCATTTTAAACCATTTTCTTTCTATTGGGATCAGCAGACTATGGGCCATATTCACAGATATACGTTTTTGCGTGGGATTGTGTACATATTTTTAGGAGCAGATTAACTGCACATGCATAGTCATTTTTTACACACAAATGACATTGAATTTACTTTAGGCACGACTTGTGAATTGCACTTAAGGACATACGTACGGAGGGGTGTGGTTCTTTTTCGTACGTTGGAAGTTACGTGAAAGTGGACGGGGGGGCATTTAAATGGGCTTTTGAGGGCGTGGTTACGCCCTCAAAAGATATGCATTTATGTAAGTAACATATGCGCGTAAGTACACACGTAGAGTTAAGGGTGCCCTATTGAGGCGTAAGTCACCTAAAACCCGTCCGTGCTAGGGGAGTGTCATGCTATGTGCGAGCGTAAAAACGCGCACTTCGTAAACACGCATCTGTGAATCCCGTCCTATATTCCTTAACACCATCACACTGAGATCAATATTACTGACCTGCTCTTGTGTGGCAAGCACCCCAGAGACGATGCCCGCGCAAGGTCCGTAATTCGCATGAAGGGCCGGTGGAAGTAGTGAAGTTGAAGAATACATGCCAGGAGGAAGAAGCCTGGTATTAGGATACTGGTAAATAGCTCAGACAACCGGAACTGCTCAAGCCCTACAGCAGCCAACCTAAAGAAGATGAAGAGAATGATGAAGGGAATAATATAGATGAGAACAATGAAAGTTAGCTGGTCAGAGGAGTAAGGGGTCCTCTAGAAAAGAAGCAACCACAGAAAAAACAAGAAATTGCCTCTCCATTTCTGTGGATACTCACTGTTCATCTGTAAAGGACGTCAGGTTCTTCCAATACATGGGAAATTCTTGGAACTGGTAGGTGTAGATGGCGATAAGGACCAGCATTGTGTAAGCCACCACCAGCCACCAGAAGAAGTTCAGGAGTTTTCTCCAGAGAGTATAATATACCTAATATAATAAGTTAAATAAGTTGATAATAAGGGTTACAGTTATTCTGTGAGCACTAAATGGCTGAGCTTTAATATGTCAAACTTATTACAGTGTAGATATGTCTACAAATGTGGATTATTATTATGCTGGCACATTATATATCCGATATTACAATAACCCTAACACAATCTGCTAACAGTATGTGATTATGTGAATGAAGACACTGGAAAGACAGGACATGACTGTAGTAGTGGTCAGCCAAGAGAGCAAAGATGCTTAACAGTGTGGAGGAGCAGGACACAGGACAGAGAGTAAGAGCAGAATGCGGGACAGAGGGTAGAAGCAGGACGCGGGACAGAGGGTAGGAGCAGGACGCGGGACAGAGGGTAGGAGCAGGACGCGGGACAGAGGGTAGGAGCAGGATTGAACGGAGGAGCTGGAAGAAGGACAGAGTAGGAAACACGAGACATAGCATAGCTGTAAAACACAGACATAGGAGAGATTGGATTACAATAGGGCAGAGTGGAGGATGGAGGTGGCAGAACACAATTTAAAATGACGGTAATGTTGACCTAAACTGTGTTTACCTTATGGGTGAGTACCATGTCGACCAAATAACAATTGATCTGGTACCTTGACATAATACATGCCAATTTTTGTATCTGTCAACCATAATATAGTCCAGCTTATGGTGCCAACCGTATAAATGTTGACCTCATTTTTATCTAACCGGTCACTGCCACCATTGTAAATGATAGTGACTATGTTTAATAGTATATTCCTATTTATAAGCTTAGTGTAGGCTGCTAGGCCGTTTGGCTGCTTTAGTTTCTAAATTTAAAGTAGATAATTTTAAGTGGAGTTTAATTTCGGAGTTACACCGGAGTTAAACAACAACTTCACCAACAACAAACATTGAGGTGTTTTAAAATTCAAATTAAAACAACTGCATTTCCTGCACTGGAAATTCTTTCATGGACATTGTGAGAAACAAACACTTTGCTGCTGCTTCTGGTGAATGCTTTGGACTTCTATTAACCTTGCACTAAATTTCACTGCCAAAACCTTTTAGTTTGATATTCATGCTCTTATTTTTTGCACATGTTTTATTTCTTAAGAAGCTCTCTCCAGTTATTCTTGACTTTATAATTTCTTTCTGCCTCCTTCATACTGTCATGGCCCTTGTCTCTCCATCTACCTCCTTTCTCTCTCACACCTTCTACCTCCCCACCCATCCTGCTCACCCCATATTCTCCCCCACTCCTCCATCAGGCTCCAATTCCCTTCCCATACCCACCCTTACCCCCCATCCATGTACCATCCCCCTTCGCCGTACTTTACCTTGCTCCTGCAACCCTTCCAATCTAATCCACATCACTCCTGTTCCTTCTCTCCCATTCTCCTGCACTCTCTGGAATGCCAGATCCATTTGCAACAAGCTCCCTGCCATCCATGACCTCTTCATTTCTAGTTCCTTCAACCATCTCGCCATTACTGAAACCTGGCTCACAACCTCTGATACTATTTCCACTGCTGCCCTCTCCTTTGGCGGTCTCTCATTCTCTCACACCCCCTAGGCCTGGCGAACGCCCTGGCGGTGGTGTGGGCATCCTCCTCTCCCCTTCTTGCACATTAAGTGTCATACCCCCTAAGCCCTCTCTCACTTTCACCTCCTTTGAGGTCCACTGCATTCGCATCTACCACCCCATCCATCTCTGTGTTGCTGTTGTCTACCGCCCCCCTGGACCCCCCTCCAAATTTATTGATAACTTTGGAGCCTGGCTCCCCCACTTTTTATCTTCTGACCTCCCCATCCTTATTCTAGGTGACTTCAACATCCTTATTGACAAACCCTCAGACCTCAGCACCACAAAACTTCTATCACTTTCCTCCCTTGGCCTATCACAGTGGACTTCATCTGCCACCCACAACCTGGGCCACTCCCTTGACCTCGTATTCTCACGCTCATGCGGTCTGACTTCTCCATCTCTCCGTTCCCCCTTTCTGGTCATCATCATATCTGCTTCTCCCTCTCTTCCTCCCCCTCTCCTTCTCTGTCACCCAAATTAATTTTTTCCAGAAAGAACCTCAATTCCCTTGATGTTGCGACTTTCACCTATTCCCTAGATCCCCTCCTTGCACCCATTTCTTCCATTTCCGCCATCTCCTGCCCAAATCTAGCCACCTCTCTCTACAACTATGTCCTCTCTTCCACCCTTGATGATGTCTGCCCTCCCTCCTCTGTCTCCCTTTGCCGCAACAACCCTCAACCCTAGCACTCCCCGCTCACTAGGTTCCTAAAGAAATGCTCCCGTAATGCAGTGTCTCTCTGGAGGAAGTGATGTTCCCTTGCGGACTTTCTCCACTTCAAGTTCATACTCTCCTCTTTTAGCTCTGCCCTCGCCCTTGCCAAGCAATCCTCCTTTAGTCCCTCATCCTTTCCCAATCGTCTAACCCCCACCCACTCTTTGCCACCTTCAACTCTCTTCCCCCCCCCCCTCTCTCCACCTCTTCTCTCCCCCCCTCCTCCTCCCTTCCCTCTCTCCATATCTGCCGCTGACTTTGCCACCTTCTTTACTTCCAAGATTGACTCCATCAGGAGCTCCATCTACTCTACCATCACCTCTCCTCCACCTCAATCTCCACCCTCTCATCCCCTCCCTAGCTACCCATCAATGTCTACCTTCATCCCTACCTCAGCTGAAGAAATCCCCTCACTTCTTTTGTCATCCCCTCCGTTAACGTGCCCACTTGATCCCATCCCCTCTAATCTTCTCTGCTCTCTCTCTCCACCTACACTCATCTTGCCCACCTCTTTAACTTATCCCTCTCCTCCGGCTTATTCCCCTCACCCTTTAAACATGCTCTTGTCTCCCCATCCTTAAAAAAACCTAACCTTGACCCCACTTCACCCTCCAACTACCGACCCAGCTCCCTGTTGCCCTTTGCTTCTAAATTGTTTACAAGCGTCTAATCGGCTGCCTTGCCAACAACTCCATCCTGGAGCTTCTCCAATCTGGCTTCCGTCCCCTGCGCTCCACTGAAACTGCTCTGACTAAGGTCACAAATGATCTCCTTTTAGCCAAATCTAAGGGCCACTTCTCCCTTCTCATCCTCCTGGATCTTTCGGCAGCCTTTGACACTGTTGGATCACCCTCTCCTGCTTCACACCCTTCGCTCCCTCAGCCTCTCTGGCATTGTCCACTCCTGGTTCTCTTCCTATCTCTCAGATCGCTCCTTCTTTGTTATAACCCCTAGCTCTTCCTCCCCTACTACTCCTCTTCCCGTTGGCGTGCCCCAGGGCTCAGTCCTTGGTCCCCTTCTGTTCTCGCTCCACACCTCCTTTCTGGGTGATGACACTCAAATCTATCTCTCTTCCCCTGACCTCTCCCCCGAACTTCTGTTCCTCTTTTCCTCATCACTTCCCACCTTTTTCTCTCCACTGTCTATCTTTGTCGCTATTCACCTGCTTCTACACACAAATCCAACTTCCTTATTTTCCTTACATAATGTTTTTTTTTTTTACTGTATTTTAATTGTAACTATTGTCTTTGCTATTGCCTCTGTACGGCGCTGTGGATACTGTGGGGTGCATTATAAATAAACAGTAATAATAATAATATAGCATGATACATAGAATGTTAAAGCTAATAACAACCACTTGGCCCATATAGTCTGACATTATTTTTCATAAACCATATGGCCCTAGACCTTAAATTGGGCTCCTCAATTTTATTTGAGATTTAGGATACCCCTATTATCCTAAACATGTACTATGTTTTTTTTTCTTTATATAGAAAATACAAATACACACAAAAAAACCACAAAAGAAACCCCCCTTCCCCTGGCTCAACAGAAGTACATACGTATTTTATACAAGTATCCGCCATAAAGCGATGAAGCTGGGTGTTGCAGAATACTATCAACACTTATTTTGTGATTATGACATATGTAATTATGACATATCAGATTGCAAATTACACAGATATCACTAGTCTGAGTTGGTGAGTTGGTAGCTCCACACCTGCTGAGAACCATGAACAGAGTCTGTGGGTGGACTCACCTGGAAGATTATCAGGCAGAGTAGAAAGAGAAGCATATAGACGATTTTGTACATCACCAGACGCCCAGCAAAGCTGACTACTATGAACATGCCTCCGCACACATAGATCCAATACTTGGCATAGAAACTCATCACATGATCTCCTAAACGCTTTAGCAGGTTCTGCTCTGCAGGCTGCCCTGTGATGACAGAGAAAATATTCTACAGTTAGACTAGAAAGTAAAAATGTTGGGGCGTCTACAAATGAGATGCATGCTTGTTACTTACCAGATTCTTGAACAGTCACTTCTTCCAGAGCAGTGGTCACCTTCTTACGTTTGAGCAGCTGCTCAGTTACGAACTGGTGGAGCAGTAGCCAGAATGTCAATGTGTATAGCAGCTGGGCGGACAAAGAGAGAGATCACTTACATTTCATTTGGACATATTATAAGCAAAGCTCAACAAATATCAAGAGCCAGGTCACCAAGGCAACCAGAAATTTGGACCTGGTGTTAAGATGAATGTATAGAGTCAGCTCTGGACAAAAAGGTTACCCTGTTCTCCTATTTCCCATTGCTTGTGGAAGCTACTGGGAATGAAACTCCCACCAGTGGCCTAAGGTCACTTCATCATTCTTATAGGGGACGCTAGGATTAAGTGGGAAAACAGATTTCAATAGATTTCAATATGTAATTGAATGTAAGGGGTATGTAGTGAACTACTGGGGGCTTAAGTGGCAATAATGTGGGTAAATGTGGTGGAAGGAAACAGTAATTGAGAGCTCTAGATCTATATCAGTACCAAAAGCCTTTCTCCAGCCCAGTCATGTGATTACCTGGTGCGGGATCTTCTTTTTTCTGGCATTACAAATGGAGCATAAAATAGACTGGATGGAGGGGGGGGGGGGGACTACAGTAGGGCATATAATGTACTCAAGGAACAATTGTCATCAAACAATGTGACGTCTAATTTTTTAGTTCTGAAAGATTGTGTCGAGACGTGTTGTACCTAAATGAATTCATACAGATAGGGAGTTCAATATGTTTTCTTGTGCAGCACATGTTAGAGTGGTAAATACATATTCTTATATATAGAGATTCCAAGGAACATCAGCTACAACAAAACATACATAAAGCAGCCAGTGTAAAGGTGAGGGGAGCTCATGCTGAGGTGTAAGGGGTGAGAAGGAGACTGTTACCATTGCTCCCAGGTTGAGGCAGGGATATGGAGCCCGCGCTAGTCCGAGCTGAGACAGCTTCATGAACCCCAGTTGTGTTGGCAGCTCTTTCTCTAGGTTCATACTCCAGACATATTGCAGGCTACAGAGCGTCACTGCGTAGAGAAGGATGAAAGGGGAGCACAGCATGGCGAACTGGCGTCTGCTCCGTACCATCCAGATTAGGCAAGCCCAGAGCAGCAGAACGAAGGTCAGCCAGCTATGATATGTGATGCTCCACACCTGGGGGTACACAATTACAATACATAGGTATCTGCTGTCCAAAACAAATTTCCATAAGGCTTAATCAAATCTTTAATTTCATTCAAAAGTAAACCAAACTAACAAAAAAAACACAGTGTTTCTGTCAAAGGAAGATCCGCACAGACCAGAAATCATGTTTTAAAATTCCTTTGATTTAAACATTCCAACAGACTAGAACAATACATCAAGTGTCAGTACACAAAAGACAAATGTGTACAAGGAAAGGCAAGTCTAACAAAAAGAGCATAAATATGAGAAGCTGAGCAAAATACTTTCAATATTACAACAGAGTATCATACATACGTATCGTACAATAGCTAACTAAGAGAACCAAGAATTGTAATTTCTATCCTTTTCTAAAATATCAATTAAAAAAACAAAATAAATCACTATAAAACAAGACAGCAAAATCTGGCATCTCTCTGCGCTGTGAAACCCCTGCCCTTTGACAGACTGGTTCGCTAAGATTATATTGGTACATGTGTATTGATGACCTGCTTCAGCACAGTGTATATTGTTCCCCCTCCCAATCATCAATCCTCAGTTGACAATAACGGTGGCATGAGGCAATTGGAACTTTACGTTTTTTTCATGTACCTTATCCCTTTTCCTCGGTTCCCCATCTGTCTGGTCTCAATGATGATTTAAAGCAACACCATTAGACATAGATTCTAGTTAATAAGTGCAATAACTTGAATGTAAGTTGTTAAATATCTTTGTTCAAGTGCTAAAATGTGTTGAATTTCTCTACTTGCTGTCTTACTAGACTAAAAGTAACCTATAAGGATGCAGCATTACACTTACCTTTAAGGAATTCCAGTCATTTAACTTAACGGCAGCATATTTAAATGCAGCCCTGGTGTATCAACCAATAAGACTCGTAAACAAAATAAAAGATTTCTATTGGATATGTGACAAAGTTAGCCCTTAAAGTCTTAGCCTTTGCTAAACATTCATATCACAAAACAGCATACTAAGTGTAGAGATCTGTAAAACTTTGTGCATCTTATAGGTTCAGCTCAGTTTACGGACTAAACATCTCCCGACACTTGGGGGAGCAGTTGTGCTGCAGACCTTTCAAAAGACATCCCTCATTCATTGGGGAGGCTATGACAGAACCGTGCTTGTGTAAAGTACAGTCATCTCCTACACCATGTACATTCCACAGGGCTGTCAAGCACAGAGTGATGTCATAATAAAAGCATCCATTGATTGGTCATCTCTACGGGCACAGATGGATTCGCCTTGGGGGACATTAGAGTTTGAAAATAAAGGGGCTTTCTCCAAGGTAGTTTTGCACATGGATTCTGTGTTTGGCAGTCTCTACTCCCCAGGGGAATGCTGCCAATTTATAAACAAAAAAACACTGGTCCCATCACATCTGCCAGCTGCTGTGCAATGTATGGAGCAACTGGGAAGGGAAACACAATTTAGTGATGCGCCACTAATTTCCCCCTCTGGTAACGAGTGTTCAGGAGACAATGTATTTTTAGCACTGTTAAATTAATCTGCTGTTTTTTTATCTACTGTCAGGGCCTTCATAAAAACAGTTAAGTGGACAATTAGAGACAAAAAGTAAACAAAACTGAGAATCCACAGAACATTGCAAGACATTTATGATAACATTAGATTTTATAGGTCCTTCAGGGACAATTATACTATTTTTTCTAGATTTAACAAGATCTCTAAAGTTATTAATACATTAAATAATGTGCGAGTGATGGAAATCCGACACTATATCAACAAAACCAGTCTATTAGTGCAAATAGGGATAAATGGGACAACTATCATGCAGTGCTGAAAAAACCATCATTAGTAGTAGTCTGAATAAAAACACCCAGGGCCTGATTCACATTGAAAGCTTGCTGCATGTGGAAATCCCCTACTCCATAGGTTCCCAAACCAGTCCTCAAGGCTCTCCAACAGTGCATGTTTTCCAGATCTCCCTACAGAACAAGGTATATAATTATACCACCTGTTGATCTTTTAAACAGTCAATAATGAACACACCTGTGCTCCAGCAAGGAGATCTGGAAAACATGTAATGTTGGGGAGCCTTGAAGACAGGTATGGGAACCACTGCCCTACACATTAATGGGTCTCTTCACAGCAATACAGGCATGAACTTGCTTGTGTGGTTCAGTACACAAGTGTGGTCCTTTGTGTACAACCATGTAATAATCACGAAGCAGATTCATCAATATATGTTCTCTTGCCCAGTCATCCAGGATCATTCCATTGTTAGGTATAATGAAAAAGTTGGATATGCTTTTGCAAGGATTCACTGATAATTGACAAAATATATAGTTATGAATAAAATGACTATTAAACTGAATTTTATTAATCTACTGGTAACTAAATATTTTTTTTTTTTAAACCAACATGCTTCCTCATGGCTGTCAGCACAACGTTTCCTTACCTTTAGTTAGGAGATCACATTCCAGTGTTCTAATATAGTTGTGGAGTCATTACTATCATCATGCTTTAGACATGTCCTGAAGCTGATGGACGTGTTTGAGGTGAAGTTGTGCATATTTATGCTAAAGCTTAGCTCTGTATTAGGTTGATTTGCGAGAACATGACCTTACTGTAAACAGGCTAAGATAGTTCAAGCTTTCCCTTGCTTGTAATACCCTTTTGTTGCATACTGAGTTTTGCTTAATAAACTGAATAGCTGCATTTGCAGCACCTTTAAGTTGCAAAATAAATACGCCAACATACACTATATGGAGAAAAGTATTTGGACGTCTGACCATTACACCACCAGGGACTGTAATGACATTGTTTTCAAATACATATACTTTAATATGGAGTTGGTCCCCCTTTTACAGCTATAACAGCTTCCACTCTTCTTGGAAGGCTTTCCACAATACTTTGGAGCGTTTCTGTGGAAATTTCCCCATTCATTCTGTAGAGCATTTATGAGGTCAGACGAGGTCATGTTGGAGGAGAAGGCCTGGCTCGCAATCTCGTTCCAATTCATTCTAAAGGTGCTCAATAGGGTTGAAGTCAGGGCTCTGTGTGGACCAGTCATATCCTTCCACACCAAACTCATCAAACCATGTCTTTATAATCCTTGCTTTTGCACTGGGACACAGTCATGTTAGAATAGAAAATGGCCTTCCCCAAACTTTCTCTACAAAGTTGGAAGCATGGCATTGTCCAAAGTGACTTGGTATGCTGAAGCATTAAGACTGGCCTTCACTGGAGATAAGAGGCCTAACTCAAAGTCTGAAAAACAGCCCCATACCATTACCTCTTCTCCACCGAACTTCACAGTTGGCATAATGCAGTCAGACAGTGTTCTCCTGCCATCTGCCAAACCCAGACTCACCTATATGACTTCCACATAGAGATGCTCCACAGTCCAGTGTCAGTGTGCTTTACACCACTCCATCCGACGCTTGGCATTGGACTTGATGATGTGAGGCTTGCATGCAGCTGCGCGGCCATGGAAACCTATGCCATTAAGTTCCTGCCACACAGTTTTTGTGCTTACATTAATGCCAGTGGAATTTCGTAACTCTTCAGCTATGGAATTGGCAGAGCATTGGCGACTTTTACGCCCCATACGCCTTGTAAGTCGTTCACCCTGCTCTGTGATTTTACGTGGTCTTCTGCTTCATGGCAGAGTTGCTGTTGTTCTTAAACACTTCCACTTTCTAATAATATCACTTACAGTTGACCATGGAATATCCAGCAGGGATAACATTTAATGAACTGTCCTACTGGAAAGGTGGCATCCTCTAACAGTACCAGGCTTGTAGTCACTGAGTTCTTTAGAACAACCCATTTTGTATCACTAATGTTTGTAAATGTACTGCATGGCTAGGTGCTGGATTTTATACACCTGTGGCAACGGGTCTGATTGAAACAACCAGAATTCAATACTTAACAGGTGTGGCCAAATACTTTTGTATTGTATGTGATGGTATCACGCTATCGCCCTGATCAGTTCCTATGTACAGAACAGTTAATACACACTTCTTAAAGGGCTATTTTAAGTATTATTATCGCTTATTTATATAGTGCCGCAAAATTGTCCACAGCGCTTTACAAAGAACATTAGACATTCACATCAGTCTCTGCCCCTATTGGAGCTACATACTAAGGTCCCTAACACATTCATACATATAAGAAGGGAACTTCCTCTCTCTGTCTCAACGTTCCTACAATAATGTCTTGGACAATATTTAAACTAGTTGTTAGTATAAAATAAAGTTTGTGATGCCAATGTAATATGATTGTTAAAAGAAAACAATATAAGGGTTGTCAGAGCTCCTGCAGTTTAACAGGTCATAAAATGTTATAACTTGTTAAAGCGGACATATGAAAACCAATGGCTCTGCAATCCTGAAGTTTGCAGGAGACATTTACAACAACAGGTCTCTTAAAGCACATGGTTTTATTATAATAAATAAAAAGAAAAACATATAACACATCAATAGAATATGTGGAATTAAAGTGTTCTCAAGTAGCCTGAATACAATGTAAAAAAAAATCCTAGAAAAATAAACACAGTGAGAAGACAAAAAAAAAAATTGAGAAGAAGAAAAATACAGCTTGCATAGAAATGTATGCTTTCCTGAAGGCATATGTCAGCACGGCACAGATCCTGCCAAACACACACAGGGAAGTCAATTACTATTCCTTACATAGCATTACACTAGAATTTCCATTACAAATCCATGTCAAGAGCTACTCTGCACCAACGGTCTACGTTCATCCACCCCTTCCTTCCCATAAAATTCCCATCCGAACGCAAGGTTGGAGCATTGTGTGCGGATCAACCGAATTGTGTGCACATTTGTTCTGGGCATGTGCAGTGTGAAGGTATGTAGACATATGCTATGCGATCAGGAATATCTTTCATTTAGGATCTGGCCCACGATATTCATGGCACCAATGTGATATTGCATGGAAAATAGGAGTAATGGTCCCGATTCAGAGTTTGAAGATAAGAGAGGAAAGTTACACCTGGGCAAAACCATGCTGATTTTAGGGGGAGTCAAATTAATTATATTAAAGTATGAAAATTAAATCAAATATTTTCAGAATCAGAGGGATTACATTTAATTAATGCCACCCCCCCGACGAC
>WWET01002773.1:92383-104724 GCA_011038615.1 Limnodynastes dumerilii | reverse complement strand
TGCCACTTGTACTGTGCCAGCAACTAAAACTTATTTTGCAGTCTATTGTGAGATTAGAAATTTGAAAACGCTTTAAGGAAGATATATATATATGCATTTGAGGACATTTAACCCATCTTGTGTAAAAAAGATACACAAAGTCCTGAACATGTGATCAAAAACACCCTTTTTTTGGTACTGCAGCGCATTCGTGGGCACTGCAGTACCAGGGTGGATTTCTGGATTCAGATCTGTCCGATTATGTTGTATACTGCTGGGATGGAACAGCTCACAGAGGAGAAGCGCTTTCACTCTATGGGAGTGGAGAGGGATGCTAAATGTACAGTAAGGGCTGGCTTCACAGCTGTCATTTTACGTTGTGACGGTGCAGCTACAGCAGAGGTTTGGGACCGGTCCAAAGACTTGTTCCCACTCCGGGATCCCAATGTTCAGGGGTAGACTGGCAAATTTTAAACTGCACGGATTAATCCATTGCTAAGAGATCCTGCTTTGCACTTTCAAAAACTCTTTCTGACCATCAGTAAGAAATGCCGTCGGATCACTTGGCAACCAATGCACCCGCACAAGGACTCCTGAGGCATAACTGCTTGCCCGCCAAGTGACGCATCCACATCTTTAGTCAAATCAAATTGTGTTTTTGAAAAGGATGCAGCCGTATCACTGAAAATCAGATGCTGTATTCCAAGTTATAGCAGCTCAAATCAAGGGGTACTGGACTAGCTCAGGAGACATATCCTCCACTGCCCGTCACTGCCAATGCTACGAAGCCCAAAAAAAAACATGCTGGAGAGAAACCTTTGCTTTTAACATCAAAAAACGTGAACACGTTGATTAGGGAAAAAACAAACAGTTAACAGAAAGCAAAATAAGCCATTTTAGTTCAAGACAAAGAAACTTCTTCCTGTGTTTTAATCACAAGAACATATGACTCAAACTTTCTAAAGAGGAATCAAACCCCAGAGATATTTTCTTTACATAATGGAGAAATCCTACTACTTAAAAACATTGTGGGCCTGATTCAGACTGAGCGCATTCCACACACAAATCATTGGTCCTTTAAGAGCATTGTTGCCAACTTTTGCAAATTAATATCCGGGAGATTGTGATAACCCTATTAAGGCGCTGCACCAAAGGGGTGTGTCCTGTACTACCAAAGGGGTGTGTCTTGCACTAAAGGGGTGTGTCCTATGAATAGCTTTACCTGGGGTGTCTAGAACTGCCAGGAAAAGTATTTCTCAATAAAAACGGCAGCAAAAGTATTTATTCAGTTTTAAATTATCAGTGAATAAATACGCATTTATTAAAAGATAATTGCCAGTCTTTGATTACATCTTGGCCTCCATAAAAATGGCTGCCTCCATAGGCCTTAATGCAGGGAAATAGGACACAATAGCTACATTTTGTCATAACACAGCAGTGACTTCTGGAACTGAATCAACATTAGGGAGATTACCCACACTTCAGGGAGTCAGGGAGATTACCCACATTTCAGGGAGTCTCCCTGATATTCAGGGAGAGTTGGCAACTATGTTTAAGATTGATCCAGACATGAATATGGCTGTGGATCTGAACATAAGTGTGGTGTTTTGGGTATGGGTTAAGAACAAAGGACCTGATTCAGAGACTGAAAATAACAGAGGATGGTGACCAGCTTTACTATCACACTGTTATTTAGACTTGGGATAGGAAACATCACCTCTCAACTCTAACACTGTTTGCAACAGATGAAATATGACTCCCCTGCAATCAACATGGTTTTCCCCAGGAGTAACTTTCCTTTCTTAATCTGGTCCATTGAAGCTATGCTCTCCTCCCTGGTCATCCAAACACAAGCGCAGGTATGCAGGCATATATGTATAGGTATAGTGATTATGTTGGCTATACAACACAACAGTATTCTCTGTTCTATTACAAGGAAAATGTAAAAGATGTTTACTCATAAAATACCATATAACATTTTAATGTTTTATTTATTTTAAACAATGAAACAGGTTTCCTCTGATTTACTGGTGCTTTAAGCAGAAAACAACATTTCCATAGTGTAAATGAAGTAACTGGAAGGTTAAATGTCCTGTAGCTGCAGCAAATTATCAGCCTAGATGGGACTAATTTGTGGAACATGCCCTTACTGTAAATGAGCTACAATAGTCCACCCTCTCCCCCACCTTCGCCATGATCGCATGTGCGCTTTGTGTTCTAGTTTGAATAGGTGCAGTTACATACAATTTTTTTTTTACTGGGTATCCACAGAGTGATAGCACATAAATATGGCAGAAAAAAAGAATTTCTAGGGAAATAAGCAGAATACTAACTCTGCTAATAAGGAAAATCCTCTTGAATGGAGTAAAGTCTTCTTGGACTGAATCTTGGGCGTTCTGAATGTAATACGAGCAGATATCTGATAACGGTCCCCACTATCTATATTCACGCATCATTGCTAGCATTTGGGAAAGTGCTCTCATCAATTAGCCGTCTGACAGCAGGACCCTTCCTTAACTTTTACATTAACACTTAACATGGTGACAGATTGGAAGTCTGGAATGGTCAGTTTTTCAATCGGACTTTTCAGAAGACTTATCAGAGCTGTTTTCCCAAGATAAAAGAATCATCCATATGTACTGAGTCGTAGACAAGAACAGAAGAAGAAGAGCGCACGACATAGCAGGACAGTTGTGCAGTCTCCAAATAGTATGTGACTGCAACCCTAAACCCAGTAACTGTGAAAACACAGTTCATATAAAACTAATTTATAGCAAACTTTGTGTCACTCTCACTAATGTATTTTAAAAGTCTGTTACGTCTCTGTATGAGGAGGTGTTTATAGACAGGTTGCAGGGGCATATAAGGCTACGCTTTAACTGACACTAAAATATAAGTAACTTCTTTAAGATAAGACCATAAAGCACATTTGTTGGTGTTGACAACTATATTGTGCCATGGTAAATGGGGCTCCAGAAAGGTATTTATTATCTTTGACTTATTGGAATTCTCCAGCTTGTGAATGGGAAAGAATTTTTAAGACGTCAAATCTGAGTTTAGTGTTTACAGTGAAACATATGTGATGCTGGTGCACAAAGGATGTACACTGCAGGTCATAGGCTCTTGGCATAACTAGGTGCAATTCAACCCTTAGTAAGTTCTCTGTCTCAATTTCATTTGGAGCTGTTGAGAATCTGTCTACATGGGTCTAGTAACAGGTGATCAGCATTATTTATGCATTAATGATGATGGTACGGTCAGCACAGATAGTTTCTCTTATCTCAGAGGACACAGATTTTGGACAGAGCACAGAGATCCTGGAGAAGCCATCACATTGCAGATCGAGTTGCACATGTCCCCAGCACTGCAGCCAAAATCCCAGGAGGGGACCAAGAAAATATCATATTTTATAAAGTGACAGGGTAAGATTATCTATAGGAGACATTTACTTCCCCAAAGACTGAAGCAGATAGCAAGTCAGCAGCCTCAGTGTTATAGGGGGGAGAGAATATTACACCCTTCCTATCATGTGACTAAAAAATCAACTGCTAATATTTGATTATTATCAGGAAGCAACTTATTAGCCTTAAAATAAAGCTGTAATGCTCATCACACAGAACTAGTACTGCTGCCAATTGTTCAACTGCACTGACAGGAAATCAGACATGTTACTGAAATATATTGTTTTACCTTATTACTGTGATTAAATATGAAGAAGATTATTTACTGGTTCAGAATAACATCCCTTATTACCCCAGATATTATGCATGCTCCATCAGCATTCATTTTAGCCTCTTTGTATATCCCAAGCATATAATCTTCTTTTTCTTCTTTACTCCTCTGCAGGTCTCTCTGATGGAAGGGAGCTGCTGCAGAGGAGCTTTGCTCATAGACGGCAACAGTGCCTGGCTCGCTGCTTTCAATGCAGGTGAGCCAGCCAGGAACTGTGTCTGTGCCGTGGCCACACTAATCTGCTGGTGCCTCTTACTTTAAGCAGTGCAGCTGCTTGGTTCACCACGCTGATGCACTGCTTAAACGGTTTGCATTTCATTTTTCTTAATAATTCACTAAAGGGGGTGACGGAGGAGGGGCTAAGCCCCTACTTACAAGTCAGTATTCCTCACGGATCTGGTTTCCAGGCAGAATACTAAGGTAGGGTCACGGGCACCGATCCACCATCCGCACATAGGAGAACAAGGTACTCCCCCTGCTCCCCTGCGTGCAGGATGTTAGATACCATAAACTATATGTTAGTCTCCTTCATGGCTTCATTGGGCTTGCATTTTTTTTGAGCAGAAAGTTAGGAGAGAAGAAAATCACATATTTGCCTTAAATCACGTCAGGGTGTACACATCAAATCAGTTTGCTCATCGAGACTTCCGTTCCCCCCACCCTTTCTTTGAAGCAACACTTCTTCCATCTTCCCACCCTCCACTTATTATACATGGAACACTTAAAAATATTGCATCTTCTTGATTTTTCTTTTCTATTAGCTTTTATTGATTTTATAGCATAAAACCAGATGACATATAAGCAATAAAAATGTTGCCACGAAGTTGGAAGCAGAGCATTGTCCAAAACGACTAAGTATGCTGAAGCATGAAGACCGGCCTTTACTGGAGATAAGGGGCCTAGCCCAAACCCTGAAAAACAGCCCCATACCATTATCCCTCCTCCACCAAACTTCCCAGTTGGAATAATGCAGTCAGGAAGGTAACGTTCTCCCTCTATTCGCCAAACCCAGACCCACCCATCTGCCTGCCAAATAGAGAAGCTTGATCAATCACTCTACAGAATACATTTCCCCTGCTCCACAGTCCAGTGTCTGTGTGCTTTATACCACTCCATCCGACACTTGGCATTGGACTTGGTGATGTGAGGCTTGCATGTAGCTGCTTGGACAATGGAAACCCATTCTATTAAGCTCCTGCCACACAGTCTCTGTGCTTAAATTAATGACAGTGGCAGCTAGAACTCTTCAGCTATGAAATCGGTCGAGCGTTAGCAACTTTTATGCACCTTACGTCTTAGCAGTTGTTGACCTTGCTCAGTTGCTGTTCTTCCTAAACGCTTCCACTTTCTAATAATATCACTTACTGTTGACCGTGGAATATCCAGCAGAAATTAAAATTCCCATTCTGTCTTATTGGAAAGGTGGCATCCTATCACTGTACCACGCGTGAAGTCACTGAGCTCTTCAAATTGACCCATTTTGTATCACAAATGTTTGTAAATGGAGACTGTATGGCTGGTGCTTGATTTTATACACCTGTGGCAACAGGACTGATTTAAAACAACAAAGTTAAATACTAAATATACATACACAAAAGTATTTGGCCATACCCGTTAACTGAAAAAGAGATACTTTACCATAGCTCTTATACTTTGGCATCCTCTTGAATTCAATGCAGTGTGTACACAGCTTTAGTGTATTCCATTTTAGCTAACAGTTGTTTTGCTAAATATCATCCACTATACATGTACCGTGCATACCTATCAAGCAATTTTTTTTAAAATTACAGGCGATATTTTTTTCCCCTTCAATTATTTTTTTGCGTTAAAAATACGCCGGTTTTTTACCGCTAGCGTTAATTAAAAATCCGCCCCTATGAGAGGTGCGGATTTTTAACGCTGCACTATCTTGTGCCCCAACAGGGCACGCCGGTTTTTTAACGATATCGTTAATTAAAAATCCGCCCCTATGAGAGGGGCGGTTTTTTAACGCTGCCCTATCTTGTGCCCCAACAGGGAATGCTGATGCTTGTAGAACTACAAGCATCAGCATGCCCATGGATGCCAGGGCATGCGGTAGCAACCCTGCCAGCAAGGGACCGCTGCGCAGGTGCCTAGTTTAAAAAAAAAATACCTTCTCAACGTCGCAAATCACCTCCTGCTAGCAGATCAGGAGGTGATTTGCGACGTTCTAAGAAGGTAATTTTTTTTTCTCCGTTCCATTTTTTTACCGCTGGCTGCTGTTTTAGCGCAGCGTTAAAAAAATAATTGAATCAGCAAATTTTTTACGTTCAATTGCCGGCGAAGGCGTCGTATTTTTTCCGACGCAATCTTTTTGAAAACTTTGCCGCCAATTGAATCGGGCCCTCAGTGCTAGGTAGCCCCATAACCCCCTGTTTTAAATGATGGTGCACCCATTTACTGCTGCTCCTGGCCACAACAGGAACAAAGGTTTGAAGCCGTTAAAGCAGGAGGATGAATGACAATGTGTAGTATTGGGTCTATATAACTATTTCTACATTTTACATTTCAGAGAGACTGGCAGTTATTTACTGGTTAATAAACATGTTCTGGGGCATTTCTTTTCCTTTACCTTGCAAGAAGCTGTAGGTCGCCCGCCCTCTAAATTGATTTCAGCAACATAGTTTTGTGTGTGTATATATAATTTTTTTTTTTTTAAATACATACAATTAAAGTAATGAACTATATATTATGTAACCAGGCT
The DNA here is from genome assembly GCA_011038615.1 of Limnodynastes dumerilii. Lineage (NCBI taxonomy): Eukaryota > Metazoa > Chordata > Amphibia > Anura > Limnodynastidae > Limnodynastes > Limnodynastes dumerilii. The sequence goes on along the minus strand of WWET01002773.1, from coordinate 98,288 downwards.
ACTGAACTGTATTAAAACAAAGTAAATACATAAAAAGATGATTCACAAATCTGACTCACACGCAGAAACAGCAAAGCCTGCAATATATACACTGTAACACTGCAGAAGGTCTTTTCCTTGGAACTAAATGTACCACTGAGAGTGTGAAAGAAGTGTAATTTCCCTGACATACAAAGTACAAACATTGGTTTATTATGTACAGAGATTATGTTGGTTCCCACACTCATGGTAACTATTCCACTGTTGTTAAGGCCATTAGGAATAATTAGTGAAACATGACGACGTGATGAGGAGAGAACAAAGAAGCACCATTAATTGTCACACATCACATGGTGCGGAGTGATATGTATAGAGACGTACAGACATTTTATAATGCACATCTTTTTTCTGTATTTATCTTAACATGTTGGGCTAGAATTCCCAATAAGGCCTACAAAGCACTGACTGTAAGGGCATGAATGTAGTGTAGCATAACTAATGGACAGTCACAGCATGCCCCAGTCTAGTCTACATAACAGCAGAATCAGCAAAAAAAATAAATAAAGGACCTCTTATAAGAGCACCTCTAGTGGTCACCAAATACCCCTTGCATAATGTAGAAACAGCAAACAATTGATCAATGTATCCTAATGAAACATAAAAACCATGAAGCACCACCCAGCACAGTCTGAGGATTTAATATGTCATATCACATATACCCCCATTCATACTGAGGCAAGCCCTGACAACCCGGGTCAAGACTCAGTTTGAAAGGGTCTAACTGTCTCAACTTGGGTATAATGAGCCGGGAGCTAGATCCAGGACAATTGGATTCCAGGTTTCAACCTGGGTAGCCTCCAGTATGAAAGGCAAGACTCAGTCTCCCAAAAGAAAATTGATGACTCACACTTATTGCCAGGGCAGACCCGGGTTCAAAAACCCAGGATATTGCCCAGCGTGAATTGTTATAAAAAAATAAATAAAAAAAATGCAGGGGTGGCAATGAAAAAGTAGCATTACATAGAAACATAGACGGTGATGGCAGAAAAGAGCCACATGGTCCATCCAGTTTGCCCACTTGTTTATTTAAACTATTTTAGTTATAATTTAGGATATTCTTATAGTTATCCTAAGCATGTTTAAACTGTTCTACTGTGTTAGCCTCAACCACCTCAGATAAAAGGTTATTCCACTTATCAATCACCCTTTCAGTGAAGTAATTTTTGCGCACATCCTTCAGTTTATATGCATACCTTTGTGTTCTATTATACCTCTTCATTTAAAACATGCCACCCTCCTCTAGCTGGTCACAACCCTTGATACATGTGAAAGCTGCTATCATGTCCCCCCTCTCCCCCTACATGTTTAGTTCCTCTAGCCTTTCTTATGTTTTGTGACACAGGCCATGGACCATTTGCAGTCTCTAATATATTTATGTTTTTCTGGAGATATGGCCTCCAGAACTAAACAGAGTATTAGGTGAGGTTATACCAACAATGTATAAAGGGGCATTACTTCTATTGTCTTTCTGCTACTAATTCCACTATGCAACCAAGCAACCTACTTGTCTTTTTCATTGCTTTGTTACATTGTTTGACTACTTTTAAGTCACATGAAATAATGACTCAGGATAGATCCCTTTAATCTTCAGTAGTTTCTAATGTAGTGCCATATATTGAGCTTTTGCGCCCCAAGTGCATGATTTTGCTTCTTTTGGCATTAAACTGCAATTGACCTCTGGTGTCTATTCTGTAACAAAGATCGTACTATTGCAACTCGCTTAAGAACCACCATGCCATTAGAATACTGACAAAAGATATCTGTACAAAAAGTCATACCTGAAGATAGTGGATAGCAGTTAGCCAGGATTTTTTATCAGGAATACAAAAAGAACATGTAAGAAAATTGATGTCTGCAAACATTAGTACAACACTATTAATCCTGTAGTTTGTTAAAAGACAGCAATGAATCAGTGACAAAGATTTAAATGTTCAAGTATAATTGTACACCAGAAGGGAAGAACAGGAGCATGAATTATGTTCTCCACAGGCTCACCTAAACTCCTTCACCTTTTTATTGCAGAGCGTGATCGTTAAAGTGTTAATTAGCTGTCTGTTTAGAAAGGGCATGCAACACTTTAACAGCTTTATTTGCAAGTTTATTAGTCTACTGTACTTCATTCCATATTGTCACGATTTTCTATTATGTAATCATTCCAGAATAATGTGCTGCTGTCTTTTGTTTTGGGTAAATCATTTTAGTTTAGCTCCAGAGTATATAGATACCTGGTATGTCCACAAGGATAGTGCATTTCCTAAGACATGCCATTCACTAGTAGCCATGGCATTACAATAGAACATAAATTCTATTTTATGGAAAACATTGCAAGATGCACCATACACATATAAAATGGCTGTGGTTGTACTACTTTTAGGGGTGAGCAGCATCCCCTGAGGTTTGCTTAAGAAGCTCTAGGCAGAGCAAAACAGCCTTCTTCTTTCTCCCTTACACTCTTTACATTGCCTTGTGGAAACCATGGGATGTTACACAAATGGCAATCGCTCAAGTTATGGGCCAAACCATAGGTGCTTGCAAGGCAAGGGTAATCCAATAAGATAAAATAATATAGTGCACCAGTACAAGAAGAGGCCCAATTCTGGCTAATATATCAGGTTTTAAAAATGGGAGCCAAATCATTGCCTGGCAGCAGCTGGCCTTAAAACGGTGATAAAATATGCAGATTATCGGTCCCAGCAGAAAGTGGCCCAATAAACTGGATCATTTCCCATTAGGGAAAGGTTACGATATCTGTGCCACTCGACTTTGCTGCTGAGATCAACAAGCCTGGCAGAAAAAAAAAGGTGCTGCAGAGACTGACAGGAGGCCCTTGCAGCTGCTTAACTGCAGAGGCCTCCTGTCAGTTTTTGCACTAATTAACTGGCCCTCCTACAAATCTCTGCAGGAGACCAATGCAGCTAACCTATTGGCTGGCTGAAAATTAAAAGATCCAATCAGTAGTGTGTGGTCAGTCTGCCTCCTGGCTGGAGTTTTCACTCTGACTCGATTATTACTGGCTAGTACAGAAATGATTCAGTAATCAATGCTCTGCAGAGCTTTCATTATTTACTACTGCTATATTAGGCAGTAATAAGAGTCAGAGTGAGTAACGTTCCCCAGGTATAAGCAAAATCAGCAGCTTGAATCAGATATATTTTATGCATTCTATATGATAAAATTAAAGGATCCAAACATTTTTTGGCCATCTTATTGCCGTTAGGAAAAAAAAACAGCAGCCATACACTACAGCGATTTTTGGTCCAAGCGCCCAATATTTGGCCAATAATGGTGGTTGCTCAGATCAGCATGTTGCAAAATCAACAGGTGCTGCTAGGTGGTAATCAATAGTGATAGAAGACTTTCATAAGAAATAATAGACAAACTATTAAGTGAAGCACATTGTGCTCGATGAATCAAAATCAGAATGTAACCTTAACATTCCTTTGTCCCTATATGCACTCAAATAGTATCTGAGATACTACTACAAGCCAACAGATAGGCCGCATTCTGCATGTTTGAGAAAACTGGTTAAAAGAAAAAATGGCAGCCTACGAGAGACAAAAAAAAGTGATACAATAGATATAAAAACACAGGACCAGATTCAGATCTAAGAACGTCCGGTCACTTACGCACGCAAGGTGCATAAGTGGCCTGACTTCACTGGAGGGTGCATGCGCCCTCCTGATCTTACGCTAGGGTTACTATAGTAACCCTAACGTATAAACAACCCGAACTTTGTTCTGTCACTAAAGCGGGCGGGGGGAAGCATGCTAAGTGTACAGTGTACAGGGGCTCCCACACTACTGCGGATCAGCGGCCGTACGGACCGCCGATCCGCACAATATATTTAATGCAGGCTTATGGCAGCATAAGCTGGCATAAAGCCCGCACGAGAGAGAGGGGAGTGACAGGGGGCGTGCACTCCCCTCTCTAGCGGACGTACAAACCCCCACACGCACGGAAAGTGTGCGGGAGTCTGAATCCAGTCCACAGTGATGATTTTGGCAAAGGCTGTAGCTTATAAAAAGAGCTTATTATAGTATTTGTGAAATACACAGATCTAGCACAGCCAAAGCAGATCAGATTATGTAGGGTCATATGATATCAAAATAATATATATTTACTAAAGATAAACTGCAGAACAGGAATGGGAAAAGGGAGACAAATACAAAATAAGGGAAGATTTATATGAAAATGCAGCTTGGCAGACAGGACAGCATGAGGGTGGGGGAGAGCAGGACAGGGAAAGACAAAAACATTAGGAGCTATGTAGAGACTGGGCAGAAATGAGGAGGGGGCTAACTGTTTGGAGTATCCCAAGAATGTCTGATAAAACCAGAAATACTGCACAGAACCATGAAAACAAACACTAGACAAGAGATATCTGTCCAGCTGCACAGGGAGAAGGCAAAAAAGAGACTGTACAAGTGCAGACAACGGAGGAGACAGACGCATATAGAACACAAGGGACAGAGGCTGCAAAAGGGAAACCTGGGTTAAAAAAGGAAGCCATAAAGAGGGCTAAAATGAGAGTAATTAGAAGATTGAATGCAGTGAGGGGATGACAGCTACTAATCAGCTCCTTCCTCACCCTATAGCAATATGACTGTGACCTCAGATGACATCTCAAATAACCAACCTCCGTACATGTCTAGATGAGCATAATCAGAGGAAGATACCTACAGAAAACCTGTCAATATACAGCATTCCACACAGGATGAAGTAAAATCTAAATCAGACATAGGCAACTAGTAAAACTACAATTCCCAGCATGCTGCAACAGCGTAGGCGATACCTGGGAAAGAATGAAGGATTTGTAGTTTCACAACATCGGGGGCCAGATTTACTAAACTGCGGGTTTGGAAAAGTGGTGATGTTGCCCATAGCAACCAATCAGATTTTAGCTGACATTCTCTAGTATGTAAAAAGAAAGTGACAGCTATAATCTGATTGGTTGCTATAGGCAACATCTCCAATTTTCAAACCCGCAGCTTAGTAAATTTGGCCCCTGGAGTGACACAGATTGTCCGTGTAATTTAAACCACAAATTTGGTGTTTATTCCCTTATTTTCCAGAAGATTGCACTTTGCCGTATTTATTGCAGAGTGTCTTGGTGAAAAGTTATGCTAAATGCAATGAAAAGTAGCATTTTCAAAAAATTTCTGTTAAAGCTGGAAAAAATTAAAAAAATTTTTTTAAAAGCGGGAAAAACCCCTCCCCCCCCCCCCCCAATTAAAGTGAAGTCAGCCTTCCGAAACGTAATATATTTAAAGTGCAGCTCCATAAGCTGACTGTAAGCGCACTCTCTTTGTCAGTTTGTCGGTTTTTGCTATGCAAAGTTTGCAGCAAATAATTAAAGTAATTAGATTTAAAAAAAAGACATGGGGGGAAAAAAGCTGTTAGCAGCGAGTTACACACAAGACCTGACATCCTGCCAAACCAAAAAAACAAAACAAAAGACCCGATACAGAATTAATAACGACAGCTGACTTGAGTAAGCAGCGTTCATAAGTCAGGCTTTGCGAGCGTACTGCACATTCGTGCACCAAATGTTATTCATCGTGAATGTTCATAACTAGTTTCCGTGTGTTCAGAGTTCTGTGGCTTAGGTCATGACAGCCCTGTAAGCGGGGCAAGGCATTTAAATTGGACAGCATGGGCTGGATTAGACACTTTCGTGTGACAAGTATTTCTGTGTGCACAGTAATGCATGCAGAGAAGTTAAGGTAGGGATATGGGGCCTGATCCAGAGCTACGCCGATGCGCCGTGCTTACTAAAGCACAGCGTATCGGCGTTCACTTACCCAGGCACTCCCCCTGTGCGGGCGTATGGCCCCTTCCTTACGCCGGCTGAAGGCTACCCTAACTT